>JAHZMW010003296.1:0-31663 GCA_027743745.1 Alloscopus bannaensis
GGCTTCATGCGTCTACGTGTTCGATCACTTGAGGCTTCATGCAGTTTAGGTAGCGCAATGTTTTTAGCCTTGCAAATTCACAATGAAATCTCTTTTCGAGTCAGCAAAGGTTAAGACATGTGTCTACTAATGGGAGTTATGCATGACTGGTCATTGTAATTTCTCCGCATAGAATGAGAGAGTTTATGGAAATAGCGACAAGAAAGAATCAAAAGAATTCCAATCTCTTTTCCTTTTGCAGGCTTACTTTCTCTCTACGCATATTGAACCTGTAGCTACTATTGTTAGCCAAAATACGTAGTGCGCAAATACTAAGCTCCTTTCTGCCCAATTCATGAAAAATGTCTACTAATTTTTTCAAGTAAATTTTCCACGTCGTCAAAGCAAAATCTCATTTATTTTTCATTACTACATTATCGATGCATAGTAGACTATTGATTAGAAGAATACACAAGGGAGAACTTTCAGCGACGCAAGTATTTCTTGAGCAGCAAAACATGCCTTTTTATTTACATTTTATGTACATAGTTCATTAGAATATTTGTAAGTGGTTCAGAGTACTAGAATGCTGTCATAAATACTGTCGTCAAATCAGGAATTCCAATAATTAATTAATGCTCTTGTTGAGATTACTTCCGAAAGGCGTATTGTCAAACACATGTCAGCCTATTAACGCCGGGGCAACCTGGAAGCAGTGGTGTTCTGGATGGGACTCCCTTATATAAACCGTAATGTTAACGTGGGCAAGTGACAGGAATTTTGCTGAAATTTGGGGCACTGGTGGATTTTGATGTGAGGAACACAAATTGGATGAAAAAAAAACTTTCGAACCACCACCTGAGATGTCGACTCTTTAGGCTGCCAAAAATTTAAAATCGTCCAAATTGCCCAGAAATATGAATAATAATGGGGTATATTGTTACCAGGAACACGACTCCGGTGAGAAACTACTCACCGGACCGCTACCTGAGGTGATCTTTAATTTAAATTTCTGGTGACTTTGCATTCCGCTACCACAGGTGGTGGTCCAAAAGATTCTAAATTTTCACCGGATTCGTGTTCCTGGCCAATTTGGACAACTTTCAAATTTCACGGCTTCAGAGACGTCACCTCAGGTGGCGGTCCGAAAGTGGGGATTTTTACCGGATTTGTATTCCTCACATTAAAATAAACCAGTGCACTAAACTTCACTTACCCTCTTCAACATTACGGTTTATGTAGGAGGGGCTCATCCGGAACGCCACTGCCTGGAAAGATGAAATTAATAAGTGTAAGTGAAATTGGACATCTTCGACTTCACATTTGTACAGAACAAATAAACAACCCTGTTGCGTAAAAAACAGAATGTATTTTTCGTGGTCTTTGTCTAACCTTGTTGTTTCCTTTTCTATACCGTGTGCTTCCGACTCCGACGTTGTCTTTGTTAACAGCTCAGCGTCGCTCATAAATTTGAGACGTGATCACTCGTATAATCCAGTACGATTTCCTTCAATATAATGGGCACACTCGCTGTGAATCTCATCTCTTTCCTACAACAGCAAGAATTTTGGAGTCACTCCTAATAAAACGAGAATGTCCATGTATTGGTTACGCAGGGGAAGGACGATTAAAATTGCGTCCATTTTTACGAGTTTTCAACATTTACACGGGAATCTTCTTCCACAACCGACGAAAATCAGCGGATTTATAGTACCCACGCCACGTCAACAAAGAGATAAAATGTATGCCGTTGTCGGAGCAAATGAAAATTCCCAAATAGAATGTTGCATTTCGTAAATGAAGGAACAGCAATGAGCAAACAACGTCACCAGAGTTCTGACACATATAATAGGTGTCACTTCAGCTAATAGTCAGGAGGTCACTCAGCGGAAGGATTGTGTAGTTTAATAAACGACACTTCATAATCCATCCATCCACCTCTCGTCACTCTTGTATTTGTTGAGTAGATAAATACAAGGGGATAGCCGCTTTTTGTCAA
This sequence comes from Alloscopus bannaensis, assembly GCA_027743745.1. Lineage (NCBI taxonomy): Eukaryota > Metazoa > Arthropoda > Collembola > Entomobryomorpha > Entomobryidae > Alloscopus > Alloscopus bannaensis. The sequence goes on from JAHZMW010003296.1 coordinate 1,979, forward strand.
CTTCTTTTAACGTTCCACTCCCACGACAAGTTGAGACATTGTTGAGTTAGCAACATGTACAAAATGAGGGCAAGAAATTACTTGAGCAATCAAAGCCGGTGATAATCACAAGACAAACATAAAACGAGGTGGTCTAGTAGAGAGGACCACAATTGGAATTGTACGACAGACTATTTTTTCCTTGATGGCGTTTATCGACATGCCAAGCACCCACACACACCCGTGTCACTAACAGTTTATTCTTAAACATCCATTACTCCCTCCATCCACTCTCAGGGTCAGCCATAAACCATTCGATAAGCTCTCTCTCTCTCTACCACAACCACACCGAGCATATGGACTCGTTTTTGGCTTTTACACGGGACGACAATTGTGTGTTTGAGATCATCTATTTACATACATGTCTTTCACCGTCTTCCCTCTCGTTCAGTGTGACCACAAAAAATAGTCAAGTTGCAGCACACTCCCCGACGCGAGTCCGGAGAGAGTTGCAGACAAATAGTGGACTCAGAGTCTTCATGTTATAATATATTTTCCTTTTCGACTAGTACTTTTTTACGGCTTCACTTACATGTGCAGATAGTGTGGCTGCTTTTTTGGGTGAAAAAAAGTTGTGTGCAATGACCCATTCTTTGGGCACATTTGGGGCTCGTTGAAACCCCAAGTTGTAACTTTGGAGAGGGAGAAAAAGAGAGAACACACACCACCACCACATAGCAAAAACGCTCTTTTTGTGTCTTTCTCTCTCTCATTTTAATGTGGCCAAGTTTACTCCTTTTTCTCCAAGACAAGCCTTTCCCTTGAGCGGCTGGGGATAACATGAGAGCAATAATCCAAGCGTTGTTGCTGAAACTAGCTTTAATGCCATGATACACAAGCATTTTGCTTAATATGTGGCTTTTATTTGTTCAGCCAAGGCTCAAAAACGTAACACACAAACCACAAAGCAAAGCGCCGAGTGTGCAAGAGGGAGTCGAGAGGAGAAAGGATGTATTCAGAGGCCGAAGACACTACGGCAGTTTACTACTTAGCAAGTCAAAAAGCTTGAGCGCAACGTAAAAAAGACTTTGGCAAATTCGTCCTCTGAGAAAGAAAACAATTCCTTTTCGTTTCTTCAACTTCTTGTGGGAGAGAGAGAGAGTAACGACAAGAGGGAGGTAGTCGGAGAAGGTTTGCAACGAGAAGGCCCCATTTTCAACCTTGAAAAGGCGTATTTATTTTTCAGGCATATTTGTACAAGTTGCATAAACATTTTAACCACTTAGGGTGCATAATACGTTGAAAGATTGAAGAAAAAGTGGACATTCTCATAATGAGCATTGAGAGAAGGCAAGAGCTCCTCAAGTGTCATTTACATTTGGCTGGAATTCCCCCGAAGTAATTGGCAATGCTTATAATTTCCATTATTAGGCGAAAACGGCAGGAAAAGGTTTTAACTTTGGAATTTCATGGGGAATGTTATGAGTGGTTTAATTAGTCGAATGTGAGTGAGAGAGAGAGAGAGAGAGAGAAGTGAATATTGAGCGGAATTCCATTAGATATGAAGCACTTTCTCCAGAATGTTTTTGTACAAACGGGCATTTCACCTGAAGTTGTCGCCCCGCTAACTTTCATGTATGTTTCTACCAATCTTCTTTTTTCTCTCTTTCTCATGCAAATCAAGTGTGCTTTCTCCGTCATGTGACTTTTACGTGTGGAGTATCATAAATATTGCAAAGAGAAAGGAGAGAGCTCCATCATTTATGTTTTCTTCCTTGGTACACTTTATACAGTCATTGCCCATTCCACTTCAAATGCACGAAACTATTTAATGATTAGCTTCAGTGAAATGGAGAGCGAAAGGGAACGAAAAAAATAGACCGGAGGTTATACGGCTGACGCTATTGCGTGCATGTGAGTTGTTTTATGTTGACCAACTCACTGGGTTGAGTGTACAAAACAAACTCATTCGTCAACTCGTAAAAAAAGAAGAAGCAATGAGCTGTACGATTTTATACTTCATTTGTTTTTCCTCTTTCCATTCCGTGAGTTGAAGCACGAACCTCGTGTGTTTTTTTCCTGGAAGCGATCATTGATCCATTACTTTGTTGTTTGGAAAGTATGAGGTAACATTGACAAGTTTTGCCACGTTGTCATCATCACCACCCCGATCATATGTGGTGGTGGTAAAACAAAGTGGAAACAGTGGCAGGATTTTTTATTCTCTGGCATACACTTTGCGGTGCGGGCTCCATTAAGGAGAATGTGGTCGCTCGTTGTTGAGAATTGACACGCCGTTGCAACACACTTTCAACGACTCTTTGCAACATCTAAACTCACAATACAACAAGTTTCATATTATACCTAAATTACAATCTTGTCTGATTTACATACGTCTTTTTACTCTACTTTTTGGGTGATGTCGCGTATTTATTCAGGATAAGCGACAAATAAAAATCAAAGCTATAATATGGTTATTAACGGGCATGATTTGTTACGGTGTTGGTCCATTTTGAATATTGATGATAGAAAAGTAAAGCATGTAGAACAATTTTGTATAAATGAGAAAATAATCGTAAAAGCAGGAGAACAAATCCAATTTGTCAATGTACAGTCAATTTCAGTATCACCAAATGATGCTCTTATTTCTACCGTAGAAGTAAGCTCTCGTACTAAAATGTACACAGTCTTTTACATAGACCTTCCGGTGTCCGGTGGTAACGTTATTTCGTCGCGTGTTTGTATGCGCAACACTATCCACGCTGTTTTGCTCTTTGCTTGACGGATCGCAAGAAAGAAATTAGAACTTGTTGTATGTAACATTCATTAAGTTTGAAGCCCGAAAACGTGTTTCCGTTTTGTCACGCAAGTTGCTCTTATTTTGTCCCCTGGCACATGCCACTTTCATGTTACATAAATGGAGACTCGGGTATTTTATGTTCTCTTACAATTGTTTGACCGGTGTAATAGTTTGAGCTAGACTTTTAGTATCGGCATACAAGTACAATAATTTAATGTATTGTAATTTCAGTTTCCTGCTCGCACACATTTCCATTGCTGACTCGTACTTTCACATTTTTTACAGATATTCAATCAAGCTAGAAAGACGATGAAGACTGTAGCCTCTTCCAGTGGGTCCAAAAGCCGGGGTGGTTCTCCATCAACGCGCTCGTTACTACTGTCACCCTCTCGCCCGTTCACATCATCATCACCATCAGCAGACCTTAGTCCCTCATCAGGGTCTCCTGTGATCAAGCCTAAGTGGCCACCAATGGGCGGTGTTGATGACGGCGACGGGGATGAGTTTGAAAGGAAATTCGGGTTCACTGCCACCTCCTCCTTACTTCATCAGCACCACCAACCCCAACCGCGTCATCCTCGTTCAGTTCCAACCAAGCACCAAACCGTCCTCGTAGTTTGCTATGTAGTCACTTGTATCACGCTATCATCAATTCCAGGTAACTGTCTCGTTCATTACAAACTTGATAAATAATAAATTACTACACTGCCTTTGCCACCGTTTTCTCGACATGACGTCAAAGCCTGACGTCCTCCTGAAAGCACTACGGCAATACGTCTTTCACTCTTCAACTTAATATCTGACCATAAAATGGGCGAGTGAAGAGAGTCAGTCAAATGACTCCAAGGCTTACACAAGCTCCCTTTGTACTTCAACAAAAGTTTTCCTGACTTTTACCCTAAAGGAAATGATGATACGCCTCGTCGGATGAGCGCGGGAGTTTTTACTGCTCAAGAGCGGACGCCTATCTAATGTGTGGTTTTTTTCGCCATCTTCTGCTATGAAAGGGGGAGAAAGCATGGTAAAAATCACTGCGATGAACGGCATTGATAAATGATTGATTTAAAGGAAGATCAGGGCAAAGAAACATCTCCATTGTCTGTGAAAGGGAGGCTGTGTGGAGCGTTGTGGTGTGTTTGTGATGATAACGATCACAAAATGTAGATAGATCTTGTGAGCTCACGTCAAGAGCAGTTTTCAACATGCATTTTTCATCATAGCAATCTGAAACAACTCTGCTCCTCTCTTTGCCTTTCCACGCAAGGAGCCCTCCGATTTTTTGGTGGTGACGAGAGATGGATGGGGATTACGAAGAGGAGGGAAAGCAATGAAAAAGAGCAAACTAAAAGGGAGCAAGAAGAAGAAAAAAACACAATTATGTACCATCTTTCCATTTGAAGTTTTTTTTTCAGACAGATATCTTGATGAAGCTGCTAGCTTCCTACTCTTTGTTCATGATCGCTTCTCGGGAGATACAATAGCTACTAAAAGGGATGGCAGATTTTTTGATGAGACGACACCGGTGCTTTTCAGTAATTACCTTGTTTGTGAGCTAAGAAGCTTTAGGGTTGTCGCCTCGCTCTCCGGTGACTTCCGTCGTTTAGTTTGAGAAGGAAATTCTCACGTTCACTTTCTCCTTGTTGACGCGTAGTAATAAATATGTATTCTTTACCCTTTGATTACACTGCTTGATTTCAGGAAATCCTCGTTCAGGTTCGACATGTTTTACTAAACTCCCCGGCTTTACTTGAAGAAAAAAACAAGAAGTTTTCCTTTTGACTTCTCTTTCGCATGAGAACGAAATGAGTCGGTGAGTACTTCTTCAATATATTCATCCGAGGGTGTTCTCCTCTGGTGAAGTGAGGCCTTGTCGATAACCCGTTGCTGCTTATTCTTTTGAGCTACATAGTAGGCCACTGCATCCTCTACTATAACCTCTTTCAACTCGATACTCTGGTGCATTTTTATTTTATCTCACTTCCACTTTTTGACCACATTCAACTCTTTCAACAAACACGACTTGTGAAAAATGAGAAATGGTTCTTTGAAACGTGTCTGAAAAAGGGAAAGAGTCAAAGATTTGAAATCCAAATTCTAATCATTTTGAACTGTGACTAGAAATAGGAAGCAGATGAATAGTTGGTTGCTTGAGTAAATTTTTTGACAAAAACAAAGTTTGGCAGAAATCTTGAGCAGATGGCCTCAAGTCAGGATGCCTTTCCTTTGTGTATTCCACCTAATATTATTACCTTAATTTGCAACAGTCGTCGATAAATGTTCGTGTGGACCGCACGAGCCATATTTCCGTATCTGTGCATCTCACTTACTAGTCGATCTAGTGTATGCACGCAATGCACATTCGTTTTCCTCCCAAAAATGTCACAGATTTATATACAAGGAGCAACAATGGGAGATTGCTCATTTTTCAAGAAATGTCCGCAAGCGACTTGAGTTGGCTCAATGTCTCTCAACCGTAGTTATATTTGTCTTGTTTCCGTTTCTTTTTTCCTGCTACCTATTTGTTTACACAATGATATTTAAATAGTTGGCATTTCACTTTCACTCTCGCGTTCCCTCTTTCTCCGGATAGCACGCTGTGTGCATACATACTCGAGCATGACGAGTCCCTGATGAATACAAATCAAACTTCACTCACGAATATTATGATGATGACGATTATTATTGTGCCATCATGCTAAAAATGATAGGAAGAGGAGTAGGGAAACGCAGGTCTCATGGTTGCAGATAATTTATCAATGTCACCCCACAAAAAAAAAGAGTCTCATGATGGCTGTTGGCGTTTTTTCTCTTCCAACTCTCTCACTGAGAAGAAGAAAGAGAAAAAAGGAGGAAGAGGAAAAAGGAAAGACAGTGATGGCGAAGAAAAGAGCGGTGGACTGAGTGAGTGATCATCATGTGAAAGATACTGTAAATGAATAATTGCTCCGTATTTTCAGCCTGTCTCATTATACCTCTCGTCCCTAACCCAACCAACACACTTTCACTGTATACAAATTTTTTTCGACTTTTTATACCACAGGAGACAGGCTACCATACGCTTTCTGTGGGCTTGATGACGATCACGATGATGCTTTCGAGCTGACATTGCATCCACTCGTGAAGAGACTACTAAATTCGCTTTTTCCTCTCCGCGAAAGGAATGATAATATTGCGGTTCCCTCTAGTCGTCCTTCAAAAGAAAATCATAGTTTTGTAGCTTATTATCACGGTGTGGTATTCATAATACGTAATTGAATTCACATTTCGAAAGCTCTCACGATTTCATCGGAGACAAGCCGCTTATTACACACATCCTTGACTTGCCTGAGACTCAATCTGCAGAATACGTACCGGCTGTCTCTCTGTAGTAATAAAGTCACTAAAGAGTGACGAGAAGAGGGGAGATAGTAGGAAGTGTTACGATTTTCTGCTCACTTTCCTATCATCTTGATCCGATCACCGTTTCGCGATGAGCGCGTTGGAAAATCGACAGGGAGTGAAAGCGCATTGAGAAAGTCGGATTGGTTTTTTCCCCTCTTTGTCTCCTTCCTTTCGGAACGGGTACTACGTTCGCTCACTGATTTGAAGGCCTTCGCACACACTTTATTCGGTTGTGGTGAGCATCAAAAGAAAAAATAGGGACGGAGGTAGATCCACCGGTATTAACAATTCTTGGCCCATTGAAATATGATGTATGAGCTCGTGTTTCTTGCCAGCAGATGCGTTCCTTATGGTCAACATGAAAGATGACTCCATCGAACTACTCGATATAGTCGAGCAGTCGGAGGATATTTACATGAGTACACCGCTCTCTGCCCCCATCAAAATTGCATGGGCCAAGCGATGGAAAACAAATCTCTATCGTTTGTTTCGTGGAGAGATCAAGCTTCCACAGATTCCGGAGATGTTCAATGTTTCATGCGGACAGTGGAGTCGTTTGAAGGAAGAGAGAGCGTCTCACCTTTTTCACTTATTGCCAAGAAAAAAAACAAGAAAGCGCTGTTGGAACGTTACGGCGTGTCATGAGTGTTGAGGAAATGGACGTAGGCTATTTTTGTGTGTATTCTGCAGCAGTGTGCCCACACTGCAGTCTCATATCAGTGAGAACTTTCCAGAGTTCACTCACATCAACTAATAATTTTGTTTTCCAACTTTTTTCCGCATCTCTCCCTCTCTTTGGTGGAGGAAATGGCTGTTTTTGTGCTAAGGAGTCAAATTGTAACTTCCTATTAAATGAGTGTGTGCATGCCAAATGAGTATTTTCGGAACAAACTTTTACTCAAAAGTGACTCTTAATGGCTGATATCTCACGGCAAACATCGTCATAAACTGAGCACAAACATGTTTTGCAACGATTTTCTGAGGCAAAAAATTAAGACTGGTAGCACTACTACTAGAAAAAAACCCACTTCGACAGGGACCACGTGGATGACAATATATTTTATCAAAGAATTTTAGCAGATGACATTTAGCTCAGTACGGAATTGGAAATCTCCAGATTTTCAAAAGCGAAACATATTCACACTACCCCCGCACATCCTTCCGCCGGATTATACAACTCGATTATACGTAAACATTATTCTCTATGGTTAATTTACTTTTCCCAAGCGCATGTCATGTCACAAAAATGGGTACATAATAATGTTCTTTGTTTTCCATTACATTTGAAGGTTTAAGCCCTTCACAAGCGATTAGAGGCTTGAAAGAATCCCACCAAACCGACAGCCATTTTCGGTGTTTGTTTTAAGCCATTTGAGATTGTGGAGGAAATGGAAACGGCTCAAAGAAGAAAGTTTTGAGTCACCCTGCGTTTTTTGTGTATTTTCTTAAGATTGTCACATTGCTTCTTACTCTTTCCCTTAAAATTTATCAATTGCGTTACGTCGCAGGACAGCTTGTCAACTGTGCTAATGGGGTCTCTTTTGTTGTTTCACTTCCTTTCTTCGATGCACTACCTCGTCGTCTTCGTCCCTGTCTATTTTTGTCCTCTTTCCCCAAATGCCAGCGGCAAAAACAGCGACTATTTTTGGGACAAGTGATATTAGTCGGAATTGCCCTTTTTCTAGTACGCAGCGTAGTAGTATGGAAGACCCTTCCTAAGTCTTGAATAATACTAGCTCTGGAGTTTTTCGACAGGTTTGCTTCCTTCCTTGTGCTCTCTATTTTTTGTACCAGCACAATGATAAAGGTTGAGAACAGAGCGGCGTCATCAGCTTTAACAAGAGAAAGTATTAAAGGCGAGGTGATAAAAGGGGATGAGACTGGATGCGAGATATAATGAGGTGGCGAGCTTTACAATAACTACCACCGCAATGAAAGGGACCTGACTCTCTGCTAAGCATTGCTGCCAATTTTTTAGCTGATGGGAACGCTTGCTATTTCATCCGATGTCGTTATATATTGTCGTCGTTGTCATTGCAGACAACATGCGAGAAATTAAGCGAGTGTGGATTGCACCAAGAAAATGAAACATCAACTCTCATGTGATCACCTCATTTGTAATTTATTTTTAGTTCAGAGCTAGAGTTCAGTCATTCTGTGTGTGTTTCATCTCTTATCTTTATTGCCAACGTATTCAAGCCCATTACGATTGGTGATAAGCTTCCTCGACCTGTTAAATGCAACCCAAAGATATCACATACAAAGCAAGAGCTTGTATACAGAGACACAATGTTTATCAATAATTATTGAGGCGAGAATTGTTTAGTTGCAGCATACGATCAAATAGAAACTAATAAAAATGTAGTTTTCCAGCAGCTGTGGAACCATATTCGCCATTCGTTGTATGCATAGCATATCAAAAAAAAAGTTTAGGCGGAACCTGTGCGCATTAAAAATATAGAGAATTTGTCGCAAAACCGCTGGAGGATAATAAAAATCTCAAGTTAATGACGCAAATGATTTACTCTATTATCGGCAGAAATGTATAACTTCAAGTCGATAAAAAAATTGAGGCGATGATGACTATAATGGATGGTTGTAATGTTAATTTTATGAGATCCCGAGTAGTGAGACTCATCCTCCGGATGATTTATGGGGTAATCGGAAACGACTCGGAGAAAATGTTTTCATTTGACTAAAAGCTTATGTGCTTAAACACCTAATCGATGAACGGAGCACAATCGAAGTGTTTTCAACAATGGGACGTAAACGGTTGGGAACCCGGCTCACAATACGCTGAAAGACTCTACGGGAACAATCTATTACCAAATTAAATCTGAAAAGTATTCCTGTACAGGAGTACAATTGAAATCTGTTATATTTTGGCACTTCACAGATTAGTACAAGAAGTTGCACCTTTGAAAAAGTTGCAAATCTCCGTGTTCTCCGCCTTCGTGTAAAACGTGTCTTGTTTCTGTGTCACAGGCACGGCTGGCATCGACTGCTTCAAATGTGTGAGTCTCAACGGGAAGAACCCATCTTGGTAAGTGTTTTCTACAAAACATGAACAATTTCAGTCTTTGTTTGTTTGTTTATGACAATGATGATGAATCAATATTGGCACAAGCAAAGTACGAATGTCTCTCTAATGAAATCATCAAAATCCAATGATTCTCACCACTCTTTTTGTTGTGATTCCAGTGAAGACCCTTTCCACAACAACTACTCCATCTCGATCTTGGAGTCGCCATGCATGGGAGGGAGGAAAGGGAGGAATGGTCTATTTCCTGCTACCGCCTGCATAAAGTTAGCTGGTAGATACTGTACGTACCCGTTTCCCTTCACTTTCTTCTACTTTTTTTTCTTTTATCTACTTTGTACTACTTTCACAAAACACTTCTCCGCCGATTTGGGGCGTCTTAGGATTGATGACAGGGATTGAATATCAAGGAAAGATCTCAAGCTCTCCAAACTAATTATTGTGCTGGCAATCAACATATTATACGTGTCAATGAGTACAGGAATTTAGTCTCGTTTCACGTCCATCATCTCGTCATAAAAGATTCTTAGACGAGTTGCAGCCATTATAGTTTATTCAGGTTTGCGGTTTAAGCATGTCTCTGCTATATGCAAACAAAACGCGCCAGGTATTTCTTCGACCTGCTTTATTTTGATGGCAGCCTCTCTTCGTACTTTCTTTAGACTGTGCGTCAATTGAATATTTTAGTTACTCGTTGCAATCCAACGACATTACTACACAAGTTCTCTATTTTGGATTACCTCTCGTCAATATTACATTGATTTTATAGTCAACACAATCATAATATGGTATGCATATTATTATTTTTGCGTTTTTCCTCGTTTCTGTCCTCCTCCTCTTTTGTTGTCAGGTTTTGTATGAATGAGGAGTCGAAGGGAGCATTCTGACCAAAAAAAAACTCCTCCTTGTTGAGAGTGGTGGAATTTTTTTTTTTTTGCGAGAACGAACCTCCTCGTCTCTGTAGGCGTGCCAATGAACTGAGCTGGAATAGCTGTGTTTTTTTTTGCACAAGAGTGTCAGTTGGAGGTTTTTTTACTTGATTTAGATGAATCCACATTCATGCATATTTGGATGGAATTGGGTGCAACTCATCCATCACACATTGGTGACTTGTCTATTTCCAATATTTTTTCTCGTTTTCCTGCCCCCGTCACCTGAGAACCACCTCCACATTTTTGTTGAAATGATGGAATATGTTTGATACAAAAAATCACTTGAGGGGAGAGGAATTGCGTTGACAGGCTTAACGTGATTTCTTCAAGTGTCACTTACAGCAGGGAGTACTAAGGTGTGCTCAGGCAGGATTGCCAAGTCAATTTGAAGGAATTTATTGATGGGCAACATATTATTACAAGAGTGCTTCACTTTCTCGTATAATGCATACGGTGGTAGTCACGATGATAGAGTGTGTGAGGTGGTGCTCTTACGAGGTGGAATAATGCAGTCAATCAAATTGGACAACGCTTGAGCAAAGTACATATAACATTAGCCAGGGTTTTTATGTATTTTTTGTTACGAGTGTTGAGAGTCTGTTGAATGCATCAATCCAGGTGTTCGTTCCATTTTTCAACGTGAACCTGTCTTCCCGAAGAAATAACAAATCGAGTTGTCTGTCAGAGGCCCATTGTCAAAATGTGTTCTTCGACTTTTTCTGCTCAGTTGCATGGCAGATGTAGTCCAATGATTTCCCCATTTTTACGATAATCATAAATGCGAATATAAAAGACGCGTTTTATCTTACCGGTGACAAATCACGTGGTTGGAATCCTTCTGCTAATTAAAAATAAAGCACAAAGTATGTTGAGGTCATTCTATCACTTTGGAAGCCTCAATAAAAATTACGCTCCTGCTTAGAAGTAGCAATCAAATAACAATAATTTCCGGGTAGACTGCTGATATGATAAAGAACGGTAGTGATTGTTGGAGGAGCGTCAATCATGCGAGGTTTAACGGTAAATGTGTGTATGATGTAAATATATGAGTGTGTACTCTGCTCTTAGCTGATACAGGAGAAAGTATGGTAGTGCGGACCTGTGCGGTTGACAGTGGCACTCTTACCCTGGACACCGAATTAGCTCGCATGAGTCATTGCGGATTCTTTTATTTCGACGACAGGTACTCCATCATCTCACCAAAAAAAGTAACAGAAAGAAACTCACACACGTTTCACACATAATAGACATCAAAACTTTTTTGTGGACAGTATTATTTTTCCCCTTCCCAAACAAAGAAATGAAGTCTAGAATCAAGGAGAGCCAATTTCAGCCTGACTATTCTTATATTTCAGTACTTTATATTAATACCACAGCATTTTTGTGTATACCCATCATTGTATGATATGATAATAATATAACATCCATTTCGCATTGCGCCCTCTTCTCCCTGTTTTTTTTCCAGTAGAGTTCTCCAGTTGAATGATCGTTGTATACCCAAATACATAATACGCTTTCCGACATACTAAAACGTCAAAATCCACATGTAAATCTAAATACTATCATTCCACAATGTTACATGTTTTCGTTGACAGAAACCCACTACGTTTTTACACAGTTTACCAGTCTTTGCCTAGTGCTGTAGGGAAAAATCTCGTTTCTTGAAGACAAGAGCTAAATACATTGTATAACAAAATATTTTTCGTAGTGAAATTAGTACGTAGTTTTGTGACTATCTTGAGTGTTTATGGAATCAGGCGTAGCGTATAATGTTCTCGTTGAGTTTCACATTTGTTTTGAACATGCTCGATGTAAGAAAGTATGCAGGTATCTATCGAAGATTTTATAGCATTTCGGTTGTTATGCGCTACGTATAAAGTATAGCATATATTACCTATATCATCATAATAGCTCGTAAAACTTTCGTAATTAAAGTATATAATATATATACCTGCAGCTGCTTCAATCTCTTAAGTATTTACTATATTATACGTATTCTTTATTTATTGATTACGAAAAATGTCGGGCTCCGACAAATTAGACACAGGTCTGCCTTTTTTGCCTTAATGAGAATCCAATGGAAACATGTCGTGCATGCGATAACATATTATTGTTACTATTTACCTTGTATGCATTTATTGTGCTACAGAGAAAAATCCTCTCCCTTCCCCATCACCGTAGCAAAACAGAGAAAATTTTGAATCTCATTCAATAGCTATCACTTCGGATTATGAAGCAGGATAGACGAGGCAGTGTGCTATGACTGTGTGTCCTGGGTGCAAAATTCAGAGAGAGGAAGTTGTGCCTCGATAAACACAGTGACATGAGTACCTGGTGTAGATATGACACAAAAAATACAGTGATGATGATGATGATGATGAGTGTAATGTGTCGTGTTGTGTCGCTCGATGATGAGATGATGGCTCATGCAGATAATGGATCTCAATTAACTCGTTTACAACACGCGCAGCAGGAGGGCTATGGAGGAGACGAACAGCGACAAGGAAGATAGAGCGAATCCGCCCAAACAATGATAATATTCCTCGTGTAAAGCTCCCCTCTCTCTTCGTGTGTTGATTACGATCATGTTTACTACAGCTCATAACCTTTCTTCATTTGAGAGGGTGCATAAAAACGTGATCTCTTAGTGTGGGTATACATTAATTGAAGAAGCTTATAGTTTTTTTCTATCTTTTAAAAAAGGGTATAGAAATGCATGCTGCAAATGTTAAAATCATCCTTGGCAAAATTTTAAGGGTACTCTGAGTAAGAACTATGAAGACGCAGGTTGTGAAATATGAAACGACGTGGAAGCTGATACAGGTATACATCATATTATTTGTACGGCAGTATGTTGCTATATCCCTGTCCAGCGATTACAATTTTGTTTTAAGGCGAACACACACTACACGATGATGACACAAAACGACCATTAATTTTTATCGTAAAGGAGCCGTGTGGGAGAGGTGATCATTGTAGTTGTATGTCACACACTCGCAATATAACCTAGGACCTAATCTGCCTAGGAGAGTGTGCTCCAGACGAGTGAATTTTACTGAGAGTGACGTGTCTCAGAGAAAGTTGAGTTAGTAGTTAATACTTCTTTGGGTGAGGTAGTGCGTTGGAAAACATACCAACTGTGCGCGATGAAATGCAATGTTTTTTTGGGGGGCAGCGATATTATGCACGACACAAAGTTTACTCTTAGCGAGGGAAGAGTGCGCTCTAAAGGACAACCAACCTTGAGGCAAATTTCCGCACAGAGTCCCTAAAGTAATTAGAGAAAAACATTAGAGTAAGCAGGGACGAAATTACATGATGAAATGAGTCCTTCCAAAACATTACACACTCTCTCCATTTCGCGATCGAGGAGGAAGTGCAGGTTGACAGAATGCGTCACACCAAACTTGTGAACGGAAAAGAGAGAGAGACGTGATGGACAGACGAGAAATTTGGAAAGCCACTACGCGTCATCATCGTCGTCATATTTTGGAATCCTGTTTGGAGCAAATCATACTCCCTACTGATTAGCTAGACAAGCGAAACCGGTTGAATTCACTTTGTAACAGTTTCTGTGATAGAGACACATACAGAGAAATACTATTTGTGACAATTGTATCTGTTTTTTTATATCAGTGTCAACAACTTTGAGAAAGGTCTTGTGGAATCTATTCTGACGAATTTTTAAAGCGTTTTATACGATTTTAAAGGTATATTATATAAATTAGTGCAGGGTATACAAATACCAATTTGTAAATACCAAGATATTGCTGATAAGGCAAACGTTCCCAGCAAACTTTCTCCGGTGTGAAGACAAGGTTGACTAAATTGCAAACGCTCAAAATAAAAACTCAATCATTCAGGTAATTAGTTCACCGTGGAGGCATACCAAAGACTTGGAGCAGGAGGAGGCAGGTGTACCTTCAAAAATGTTTTTGGCAGAAGAGGTGAATAAATAAAACGCACTTTTTTGTATTTTTTACGTCTTAGAGTGAAAGAAGGAGCAAGCCCATTTCTCCATGTCAAGTGAAAGTAATCCTTGGAGGGAGAAAAGATTTCCGTAGTTTGTCTCTTGGGCGTGATTGTCTTAATGAGATTGGGACTTTGGTGGAATTCATACCAAGGCGAGGCTCATGCGTTTTCATTTACTCGTTTGCCGACCAATACCATTCCAATTGCATTTAATTGGTCGTAATTGAGGAAGCCGATGTTAAACACTCTCACGTTGTCGTGTGTCGAGGTAAATTCGTGAACTCGTTACACTTGCAGTGCCGTCTTTTGAAACGAGGTCGTCGAAATTGGTAACGGGTGAATAAAACAATGGAAAATGCGTTGGAGCAGAAATTTGGAAGGCTCCGCAGGAAGCAACGTGTACTCGACTAAGATAAATTGCCTTGTTCTGTGAAGTATATCTTGAAGTATATTGGTATTTGGCTAGATGACACAGGGGAAACTATTACTGTAAGAGGATGTGCCTTGGACAGTGGGACGCTAAACGTTGACACGGAAATCATTCGTATGAGTCATTGCGGTCATTTTACGTTCGATGACAGGTACAAGTACAATTCTAATTTTTACTATGCCACATCATCACCAAATCACCACCACCACCTCACAGAAAAAAAACGCTGTTTTCCATCTCGAACTCATACACACACACAACAATCAAGTATTTTCAGATGTATCTCACCGTAGTGTACACAAGGAATTAGTGAAACATCATAAAACTCAAATTAATCTTGTAACAACACGTTGCACTTTCTCTCTACCCGGACAGCACACACTTTGCTACGCAAAAAACGCACTCTGTATTTTAATCTCACTGTAGAGCACTTCGCGTCTCGCTGTGCACCTTTTAATTGCATCGTTTCTGCCTGCCTACCATAATGTACTTTCACTCTCTATCTGCCTGAGCGTTTTCTTGTCAAAACCAATTTCTATCTCTCTCAGTGTGTCAACAAAATAATGTCTCTGCTTTTGTGTGAGCAACAAGGTTTCTTTATGTGTGTTCGTACGAGACTATCTCTCGGAAGTATTTATCACATATTGATCGGATGATGATGCTGTTTATTTGTTCTCATCGAGTTGGGTTGAGTTGTTCACGTATTGACTTTGTTTGCTCATCCCTTGAAATGAAAATTGGTGTTCAACCTATTTTTTCCAGCATATATAATCGCATAATAATTTTATGACCGGCTTCAGACTTCCGCGTGATCGAGCGTCACATTGTAAGAACTCTGACGCCGACAACAATACTATGTCAGGCTTGTATACGTGTTATTTGTAGCGAGAGTTTTATAATCTTTTATAATACACTTTTTCTGAGAAAAAAATAGCACCGCTGTGTAAACTGCACGCTTCTAGAGTTCAGAAAAGCAGTAAAGTGATGATACAGTGAAAGTATGAAATGTACGGTGTATTTGTCCAGTTGAAATTTTTGCTGAGTTTTTATCTTGCCAAACTTGACTCTCACAGTCTTCGTGAACTTTCTCTTTTCACGAGGTTAACTTAAGCTCACAACGCAATTCAGTCTGATTGTGCACCTTCACCTGGAATGAGTCGTGTAAATGCGTCCGTGATTCTAATTGTGATCGATTGTGTGTGTTATGATGTGTGTTTACTCATCTTATCACCTTCAAACAATCGAACAACTTTTGTCAACGTAGTTGGTTATTTCCACTTGCAATTTTTGTCATGCTATAAACACAAAGACAAAATCAGTGCTTCTAAAAATCTGCAACATCCATGAAGACTGGTCTGATGATTTTTGATTGAAATAGTGTTAACGCATGTTTTTCCAGTTACACAATTGCGACATTCTTTCTCACCTTTGTCGTTGCATAAATTTTTCACAGTTATATGCACGAGTTTTCTCTTTTTTGTTCTTCCTTTCACAAAATACAAGTTTTGGATTTCTTCGTGTACTCCTTTCAAGGATAAAATTTATCTTGTATGTGTGGAAAAGGAAATGCCATTTCTTTCTTACTTTCATCAGCAGCAGCAGAAGGAGATAACAATACATATTTGAAGGAAAAGCTTACATTCGCGGAGAAGAAAGGAAAAATTCTGTTTTTTTTTCTCGATTGAGTTTCCTGCTTGTCTTCTTGTTTTTGATTTTCACCGTTCTTCGATTACACCCTCTACCAATTCCATTGAAAGAAGCAACATAAGTACGTTGGAGATGTATTGGATTTTTGAGACACGACAAATTTTCCCAGCAAAATAACGGCAAAGACAATTGGTATGCACGTGAGTAGGTGGCTCATATATATAAATACGAGATGAATAGTTTGCCGTTATTTCACAAAACGACAACCGTGTCACATTTACAGAACAACGTCTTGTTCAACGCCATCCCTTCTTTTTGCCTTTTTCCTCACTTAAATATTGATTCCTTTACATTTTGCTCCGAGTTGATTTTGTTGATGACGAACCTGCAGAGTTGTCCTATTTTTGTTTACCTTTTTCCAAACCATTCTCCTTACTTTTGAGTCCTTATTACCCAAGAAACGCACACACACACACACATACACCTTTTCCCCGTTTTGGTCTGTTTTATCTCGTTGAGCGGAAAGGCAAAGCGGAAAGACCCACCAAAACATGACAACGCTAAATAAAATTGGAATAGGGCTATGGAAAGGTAGGTAGATTGTATGATAGTGATTCAACACCCAGAAAAGGGTTATGTTCCTCTTCAAAAAAAAGCTAAACAATTTCCCCCATTTGTCGATTTATCCGCAGCCGGACGCATACGGCACACCATCATAATATACAATATAAACACATATTACAGTTCCGAAAAAAAAGAGCATTAAAAGGGTTACAGATGTTTGAAGGAGAAAGTTGAGCACATTCGAATCACATTGCCCTTTGCGTACTTTCAACCTGACTTCAACACATGCACATTGTACACCCAGTATTATTTTGCTTTATACAACCCGAAATTCCCCTTTGGGCGTGTGCGTAGAGAAATAGATTGGTGGTCTAAAAATGGTTAACTTAACTCCTCGACGGAATTTACACAAAATGATATTATTTGCACCAATTTGATATACCTATGTGTAACCTTGTATTTGGTTTCGTCTGAAGTTTGTGTATAACAATGTGTATTTCTGTGTTATATTTTCCCTGGAAAAGTGCTACGCTGACGCTTTATGATGGTGTTGCGGTGTGTGTGTGTGTGGCGTGTGTTCTTACACAATTGCGTCCTTATAAATAGAAGTGTATCATCACAAGATTCTGTGTTTTAGGGGACTACCCTTACAATAAAATATAGCCACGTGTTTGTATCCGCCGACATCCATTATCTAACCAAAAATCGTTTCTCTCTGTTCATAAATATATGTATTCAAGATTGTCAGAGTCCATTCATAAAACTATCAGTTCTCTCTCTCTCAGCTTACAAACACACACGTCTATCATTGTTTCGCTTGCAGCAAATCTAATATTACATATGCATTTAACGTAAAAGAATACTAATAAAAAACAGGCCCATCCTGGACGAGAGATAAGGTATGGGTAATGTGCACCTTGCCTTTTCTCCACTTTCTCCCAACATTCTCTCCCACTTTTATTGCTGCAAACGAGAGGAGTATCCGACGATGAGCGGTGCTATACAAACGGTTTGCTAGCATGTCACATGGATATTATGCATGTCATACAACCACTTGTAATTTATACCTACGGCCAAGCTCCGTCTCTCCCTGTGTCTGCATGCTGTGTGCTTAGAGGAAGAATGCGCTTCTGTTTTTGACTTTGCCATGAATAAAATGTGCTGTAACGCTAAAACAACATCACAACATGCCACGCTGACGTAATAAAAGCATTTTTTATTTTCTCTCGCTTTTAAAACAGGGCGTTGAAATGGAATGCTCTTGTAGTCGGATTAGCATATGTGTAAGTCCAGTAGAAGTAGTAAAATGCATTGAATACATATATAAAAGCATATCATTATGGAATGCTTGCTCTTCACCCCTTTCTCTCTGTCTCTATCTCTCTGAGTATACAATCTAAATGCGTTTTCATAAATGTGGAGTCATTGTATAAAAAAGAAGCGAGACTGTAAACGTTGCATATTATTGTTGTATGCGTGTTTCCTACTTGGCAAGATCACCGGTTGTGTTGATTTTCTGTCTGAAAACTGGACCATCATTCAGAAAGAAAGTTGAAAGAGAGAGAAAGTGCGAGGAAACCTCAACAAAATGCATTGAAGTTGAGCATGGCTACAAAATTTGTGCATCTTTGTGTTCTTCTCGCTTTTACCGTCTTCTGTCTGTTTGAGTATTGTACAGCTTTTATGCAGCTGCACTGTAAACTTTCATCACAAGCTAAATGTTTTGGTTCACCCATCGCGTGCCGTCCACCTCGTCAATTTTTTGACACGGTTTTTTACAACCACTTTATGTAAATGTGCATAAGATCCGTATTTGTGATGCTGATGTCGTGTGTGGAATCTCTTGTCTCTGCCTGTCATTCCAGGTATGTCAAAGGTTGTCTTCAGAGTTGTGATGATGCGGATGGATGCAACCGTTCTTCACGACTGGATCACTTCGCAACCTGTTTGACCGCGCTGCTCCTTCTCGTCACGTCGATTGGGCTGCCAGCGTATTTTTTTGCCAGTGCAGAATTACACTTTTACTCCTTTGCCCCGAGTTTGTTGTAGTTCGACGCGTCGTGGCAAGCACAAGTCAACACAGGAGAGTGAGTCACCACTGTGGACCATATTTTACTCCAATTTGAGCATTTGTTCTGTGCATAGTTCATCGAAAATCAAACTGTAACAGAGGTGAGCACATGAGAGCAAACCGCCAGATCGACAGGTGATGAAATTGTGACTATTTTTCAAAATGACTATCAAGTACGTATAGAAAAACTCAATTTTGTGGAAGATGAACAGTGCAACATTATGTGAAATCTTACACTCTCACGTTGTGAGAACATTTTTAGTCTCAGTTTCTCCAGATACAACAACTTAATCTGCGTAGTCCAATCCAAAGAAATCGGAACTCGTGCATTATTATGCCAGGCCCACGATAATGCGCAGTTGTGGTGAATACTTTTGCAAATATTTTGCCCCAAAATGTATCTATTTATCTTCCAATTTGTCTCTCACAAAACTTAGAAACACTAAACGACTCGTTGTGATGACAAAGATTGAATCAATGCCTGGATTAAGACAGCGCCAAAGTCATCTTCAGGAGGAAAGGTCAATGTGAAGCAGAAATCGTCGAGAGATTACGAATGCTTCTGTGTGTCTCCTTGTGGCAATTGGAAGTGTCGTAGAGACATACTCCATCTAACAAATAAATATACAAATGACTATCTCCATATTTACCCACTCACTCCTGCGAATTGTTGATCACGTGCGACGAATAGAACAAAGAAAGCGTTAATACACGGAACCTTTTCTTGTGTAGAATGAAAAATATTCTGTATGTTACTACCGCATTGCAACTTGAGTCATGTCTGTTCCAAAGATATGTGTCTTATGTGTTATGAAAACGAAGGTGAGAATCTAATATATATTATACAATTGAGATTTCACTGGAAGAATCACACCACTTTTGATTAGATGTATCGTCCATTGTTAAGTTTGTCGTAAATCATAAAGTACTTGCAAGGTATCCTATTTGCATGCCAGACGAGTTAGATGGTGTCTTATAGGTTATCGATTATGCTCGTTCCGGAAAATGTATTTGCTATGAAAATAAACTTTTCATATTATATGAGAGTTTGCAGAGATTATGAACCATTTGGAATCTACAAGCATCCAAAAATTGCACCCAAAATGTCAAACAGTTGTAAAATCGAAACAGTTGAAAATTTTGACATATGAAAGACATTATTATTAATGTTCACCTAGAAAAACTTGCATTCTGTATTCTGAAGCACACAAATTTTTAATCGTCCCGTAAATACAAAAAATTCGTTTTCACAGCAAATAATTTCATGTTCGGATAGAGCGTAGTCAGTCACCATATACACCACCTCAGTCGCCTGGCATGCAAATAGGATACCTTGTGAGTTAACAATTAAGTACACCTCTAGTAAGTATACGTATTATTATACAAGATATAGTCACATTGAAAATTGTCCTTGAGGAAATAAGAATAGAAAAATGAGAAGCCGGTCACACAAGGACCTATTAAAGACGCTGCAGTCCACAATGCTTTTCAATAAGATGGACATCTACAAAAAAAAGAATTACTATCACACTTTTTATAGAGTACTCGTAGAGTTTTGTAATGCATTTAGATGTCAGCATTTGAAGTGATATCCAAGCTTTGAAACGTGGTGCACATTGTATTTACACAATGCTATGATACATACACACTTCTTGCCTTTGACACAAAAAACACACCAAAAGATATATACAACCAAGACCTGTGAACAGTTCCGAATTGTTAATTTTCACACGGAAAAACAAAAACTGAGAGGTTAGTCAGCGTTGTAACCTATTAAATCTCCCAAACCTCTGAATACTACAACTGTATCCATGAAGAAATTATCATCGTTGTAATACTACTACAAGCTATGTAACTTATAACAAGTGTGTACGGGTGGACTTACCAAACTGTCATTTATCCAGATATGTATAATTATTATAGTATGTAGGTGGAAAAACAAAGGAAATTGAGACACAGAGAGAAACCCGTTTGTCGACTCTTTATTGTGTATGTTTTTTCTCAGCCAATCCCTTCACAGTTATGTATTATTACAATATATGATGTTGTTGTTATGAATTTAAATTGTACTTCACATGGAGCCAAGCGTGATTATAATGAACACAAAGCAACTTTGTCTTAATAAAGTGAACAATCATATGACTGCATTATTAAACAGCTACACTTCATGACTGAATGCGATGGAAATATTTTGGCTGAAAACATGCAAACTCATTTCTCATTGTTTTTAGGCAAGCAATTTAATAATTTTTCTCAATCGTCTACTGCCGTTGTCATTAACGCATTTCTTCTGCTCTTAACGAGAAAATGAAAGTTTTTGCAACAAAGAGTTAATACACTTTTCTTCTTCGATCACTTGATGAGTTCAAACGTGTTGAAACGTTGCCTCACTGGATGAAGAAGCAAATTTGATCACTTTTGCCGAAACCAGAGAGCAAGGAAAATAAACAAAATAAAGAAGTGAAGCAGTACGCCTCACCCTGAGTAAAATGATACTGCTAGTCAAACAAGCAAACAGAAACAAAGGCGGAGAGCGATAGAACGAAACACAAGAAATTCATCAACTCCAAAAAAGAAAAGAAAAAAGGTAAAGGAAAACAGTGGTGAAAGTTATCTTCAGCGTGTGAACTTGGTGTATATAGATCCATCCATCCATCAGACCAAGGATGATCCGCTTGGCTTCCCGCGGTAATCGTCAGAGCAGTTGAAGTGGGACCGAAATGTGTTATTTGTGATTGTATAAATGAGCGCTACACTGGCACAGTAGCAAATGTCATACATGACGTTCGTGTCTTGTCTTTTCTACAGAAGCCACAAACAATTCTGTGAATGTCAAAACCGTGAATGTATTTTGCCAAAAATTGTGACATCAAACGACGGTACACAGAGTATACTTCAAAAAGTATTATAGCTACAATTTAAAACCAAAATTACAGCTATTTTTTGAAGCAACTCCAAGCAATATACGGAATGATTTCAAAGTTTTTAAGAACAATTATGCAAATCGGCAAAAAGTGGATCCTTGAAAAATCCCAATATTGTCTTTGACACATTACTAACAACCGAAACGTCTATTCTCTGAGAGACATTCATGGTCTGCAAACTAGCTTATATGTCATCGAACACGCACATCGCCACTTTTCTCAGATACTTGAGAAAATCTCGATTGTAATAATGTAGGTACACATGATGAGCGATGAAACAGCTCCAAGGTGAAGATTCCTGTGAAAGCACTACCAATTCTTACAGACATTTTTTCTCTGTCTCCAAGTAGAAGAACTCTTTCCATACATGTATATATTTCACCATCATTCATTCTTCATCTCTCCATCATCTTCACACTCGTCAGCACTCGAATGTAAAACAACAGGAGGATGAGGTCGACACGGGGTGAGCGGAGACTTACATAATGCATCCACGAGTTGACCGGTTTTTTCTCAGATCTTTCTCTGATAAAGAAGAAAGAAATGTGATTCGCCAATACTTCCTTTTTTCCTGCTCCTTCCATCTTCTAATTTCCTGAGACTCTTTTCCCGTCATCGTTGTCTTTCCTCAGTCATCGTGCCAGCTTCCCTTTCTCTCTTCCCCAAAAATCTTGAATAGGACTGTGAGCGAGGACTCAATCCATGTTTAAAAGTTTGAGAGTAAACTCATAAATAATCACTGGAATCAATCTCGTCGATACATAAGTGAGTGTGTTTCCCTTTCTCGTGTTTTACGAAAGTGGAAAAACGTAATGGAGCGAGCGAGCACCAGCGGAGAAAAAAATGCATGCATGACTTGAGTCTGAAATAGAGTATCAAAGTGAACTCGAAACTCAGATTTCCACCATGATTTCACATTCCCCCTCCACGCTTCCTTTCTCCGTGTCAGTCTTGGAAACAGTATCATGCATATATGAATAGGTGGAAGTGGAAAAGAAAGCAAAACTTTCGCCAACGGGATGGTAATGATGATGGCGGGGGTACATGACCATTCCGTATAATAACACTCTGAGAGAGGAAACCCGACTCCATCGTAATGATCTTTTCTGGGGCTTCATAACTGATCTCCGAATGAGTTCCTCGCGTTACCGCTTCTTGAAAAACACCCCGCCTAGGTACACTCGCCCCTTCGTGAAGAATAAATGAAGGAAGAGGAGAGGAAGTCAACAAAAAAGGAACCCAGAAATGAGCCGCTTCAGCGGAGTTGAAAAAAAAACAACGTTTTCTATTATTAAACAGGTAGCGCTCCACTCTTGTTTGTCAACATCAGTCCATGCATTTATAGTGAGACGGTGAGAGAGAAAGCACAAATGAGTGATTTTTTTTGGAAGTGACGCATTACTTTCCTGAGTAATTGCCAACGACCTTCTGTAACTGACGAAGGTGTAAAGCTAGCAAGTTTTGAGGACTTCATTTGCGTCAAAATAAATTGACAACGCCATCATCCTCAGAACTTTCTCTGGGTATCGTGCACAGTCGCTCCACATAGCGTGTAGCACAATGCACGTTGATGCTAATAAACACGCTATATATACATAGGCGCTCACCTGAATAACTTTTTGTCGTTTTCCACTGGCAGGCAAGGAAAAGGGGGAAGTTTCATCTTCATCTTTGCATTATGTCCTGAAGGCATTGAGTCCGTGGGGTAGTGTTGTAATGGTTCCCTTAAATGGTGAAAGCAAACCACGCGGAGAAATCTGAGAAGAGAGTGAAAAACTCACAACTTTTTGAATCCTACACTCTGAATGCAAAGGTGTGATACAACCATTGTCAGTTTATAGGCTGCTTTCTATTTCAACAATGAGCAAAGGTGTAAACAAATTTTCACGTCTACCGCAAACCTTCGATGATTCCTTTGAAGATTTGGTGAAAGCACACGTTCCTCAAGTTGCGCGTCACCCGACGACTCCAAGTCTTCAAGTTGAAGAAAGGACTGCTCTGTGTTTGATGCAAAAATCAGGAACTCACGTGCATTGTGTGTGGTGAAAGAGAGAAAAAGGAAATGAATGAGTGAATGACAATGTCTTCGAGGAAATTCACGGTGAAGTGAAAAGGAAACCTTGCCCTCACCAGTGCTTTGTCCTCAATTCGGTTTTCTCCGAAGAAAACCAAATTTTCTTTTGAGTAATATGACTGTCTATCATTGCCTTCATTATGCACAGGAAGACAATCAACAACAACTTGTCAGAACAAAATTCTCTATTTCCAAGCACATCGTCATCATCATCACCATAGCATCATGCTCGATTAGTTACAACTATTTTATTTTATTTCTACTTGAACATCAATATCACGTTCTCAACTCTCTTTTTTCATTTTATAAAGAAAACAAATATATGTATATACATGTACTGATGATATACACAATATTACGTATATTTGGCATGAGTACTTGTAAATTGGCACCCCTTTCAGAAGAAAAAAAATATTAATTTCTTACTAAGAAATAGGAAAATATTAATTTTTCTTTGTTCTTTGATTAAGCTCAACTTCTCATTTCCCTTTGTCGTAGGCAACCAGGCCTGCTTTGATCACCATCTGGATGAGGTGATCATGCTCACCAAACTGGTATATCAGGTGCTCCCATCTGCAACATTCACAAAGTGGCGAATTTAAAATTGTTAACACTGCGCAAAAAATTCAAGCATTTTTTCCGTCAAAATTATCAGTCATCATCACATCAATCAGCACATATTCTAATAAAAACTAATTAGGTTAGAGCTAATTGGTGATTAATCTTCATAAAAGGGATGATCGAGCCTTCTCATCTCAGCGATACACAAGAGGATATTATTGATATAGATACAGAGATGTGAGATAGAAAAACAAGACAAAAGACTCTCACGTTGGCACGTCGACGAGAACCAGATCTCCCACCTTGCCAACTTCGATGGAGCCATGTGTTTCCGACATGCCCAGCGATGCAGCGGCGTTAATCGTGCTCGCGACGAGAGCCTCTTCCAAACTCATTTTACAGAGGATGCATGCCAAATGCATGACGACTGGCTAACCCCGGAAAACAAATACATAAATCAAATTGAAAATTATACTTTTTTATGTCCTGATGCTACGACTGCTACTCCTCTTGGAAAAGTAACCCTCTCTCCCAGCTTTTTGCTGAGACGGAGAGAGAGAGTACAAAAAAGGAGCACATCACGGACCGGAACCCAAGTGGAAATCAAACTTTCAATAAATTTTCGTATAAATTGGGCAAACATACTGTTTAGCTTGGAGAGTGTTGTGTACATATTGATTCGGGTAGAAAGTGGGAGAGCGACGAAGAAAAAAAACAGTGTGAAAAGGGAAAAAAGGGAAGAAGACGGGGGAAAAGTGGAAGACGGTAATGTCAAAACATTTATTTGAGTGCCGAGGGAACTGTTTTGAAATTACCTTCCCCTTCATTTCTTGTTTTATTGGAGTAAAAGAGTATCAATCCTCTACGGACGAGAATGATATTTCTCTCTCCTTTCCCCACTTTCTCTCCGAACCCTCGCGGCGTACACATTTATGTACATCAGTGTTAGACACGATGTGTGCGTACGTTTGCCTTTCCTCCACCGGCTTAGTGTGTGTTTGTTAACAGATTGCTTT
The DNA here is from genome assembly GCA_027743745.1 of Alloscopus bannaensis. Classification (NCBI taxonomy): domain Eukaryota; kingdom Metazoa; phylum Arthropoda; class Collembola; order Entomobryomorpha; family Entomobryidae; genus Alloscopus; species Alloscopus bannaensis. The sequence continues at coordinate 27,370 of JAHZMW010003296.1, forward strand.
TATAGGAATCCGGAGCAGCATAATGTAATAGGGAAAACATTTTTAGCAAAAAAAACAGCAGGGAGGAAAAATCCGGTAGAGAAAGTAAAAAAACGAAGAAGCGAAAATCTATATTGCATGCGGTTGAAAAAAGAGAAAGAAAAAAATTCATGCATCCATGCATTCACATGCCGCAATGGGAGAAAATGGCGAGCTTTCTCCGGAGAAAAAAAATACACAAACAAGCTAAAAAGCCATCACACCTTATACACCCAACAAAACACGGGAAAATGTGTATCTCCAGTGACTACGTACGTAATGTTTGTAGTCTGCATTTCTGTAAGTGAAGAGAGACGTTTTCTTGTGTGGTTTTGTGTATTTTTTGGCTTTTATTCATGCAACATGTAATAATCCCTATAAAATCTCAAAGGCTCATAAACATGCGTTCTCTCTCAGTCTTAAACCTCTTCTCTCTTTCTCCGCTGAGTTGCAATGGGCTGGTGTACCCACTCAGGATTCAGCTTGTTCTGACATATTTTAGCGGAAATTTCCTCGTGAAACTTTATTATCATATTGTAATGAAAGGAGAGTTCATATTTCACATTATTCATTAACGAGAGAAAGACGAAAAAGGAAAAGAGCGTGCCGACATAATTAGGAAGAAAGAAGGCCAAGAAACATCTGGATTCAACGTTTCATATATTGTCTACCCTTTCGGGTCGAGAGAGCAAGATAGAGATTAATGTACACAATCCATAGATTATTCAACTTCAGAGAGATCGAGCTATTTTTTTCATCGAGTTTTCCAATAACAATGGCGTTTGTTGGTGGGGTAAACCAAACATGCTTAGAAACAGGTCAACCTTTTGTATTAGCAAAATATCTCTGGAGAGAAAAGAGATACTCATTTGTACTCACGTCGGCACCACCAAGCGGATGGATTTCATCAGCGTGAAAGTTCATTCGGAGGCCCATGCTTCTTCCAGCCTCGAGAATCTGTTTGGAGGACTCGAGTTCAAAAACACCTTTTTCACAAAAGACGTCAATATTGTCAACAGAGATTTCTCCGAGTCGGATTCCCTGCGCGATGGCAGGAAGTTGCTCTTGGAGAATAGCCTTTGTTGCCTTCTCTTCGGTCATGTCCCTAAACACAATTTAGTAATTATTATTATTCGCGTCGATTAACGCGAGATTTTGAGTACAGCACATCATCATTTATCTATGGGAAGCCACAATACCTACTCAAAACATTTTCACAACAAGAAGACATTTTTTGTATGTAATGTTTGTAACAGGGAGACAAGTACGAATAATGACACAAGCGATGGAGTGAAACAAGGAAAATAATGCAGCCTGCTGTGGCCATGTCATTTATCAGTAATGGAATGTAATCATAATAAATTTACAATGTTGTCCTGTCATCGCAAGCAGATTATTATTGTGCGTACCCACACAGAGCCGTCCCGTTACGACCACAAAAGAGACCATGTAACTTTGATTAATTAATGCAGCCCATCTCTATGCAGATGAAGACTACTAATGGGAATGATAAGCTGAATAAATTAGGACACAGAGGGAAAAGCGACGTTCCTCACTTTCTGCAGTGAAGGACATCATATTATCATTTCTCGTCTTGTTGAGCTTTCTCCCTGTCTCTCTGTATATGGATTCAATGCATAGTGGATGCACACGCCAATTATGAAATATGCAGGTGTGTGCGGTGTAGACGAATGACTAATTTACACTCAATTCTCCTTTCCCGTCTTCCAGGCATTTGAGAGTGCGACATGATAATGAAACCTCAAGTCTGTATACTGTATACAATCGTCGCGCAACTGTTGCTTACAAGCGTTCCACTCTGCGTCCCTCTGAATGGCTCAGTTGTGGTGGCAATTTGTGCTCACGGATTTTCCCTCACAGCTTTCATCTCATTTGAGCAGCTTCATATGTGCTAGAAGGATGCATGATTCATCGTAATATGCTCAAGTGTTAACTACTGTCTAATGTGTGCTGTGGTCTCATAATGAATGAGCAGACTGTTGTGGCATCGTTTCTCAACAAACTCAAAATAGAGAATCAAGTGGTGGAGTACTTGGGGATGGCGTGAGCACCGCAAAATGTGATGGAGACGTCGACAAAAGTCAGATCCCGTTTCGCTCTTTCCAGCACTCTAAGCATTTTCAGCTCCGCATCCACATTCAGTCCGTATCCTGACTTGCACTCCACGAGAGTTGTACCTGCGGATGCAGAAAGCACAAAATTACAAGAATAATACAAAAATGCACTCATTTCTCCGAGAGAAGAATTTTCTCAGAAAGCTAATCCAATCCGGATTCATATTTCCTTTCACCAACTACGTTCTTATAGCATTACTTGAATTGAAGAGAGGAAAATTCTAGTAATTCTACCATGTACATTCGTAATAAGATGCCAACTGAGCCTTTGCAGAAAGAAGGGGTTGATTGAGACGAAAACCTCATTCCATATTTTTTGTAACGAGATAATAGAATGACAGTGGAGATCTTAACAAGATCTTGGGTAAAAATTGGAACTTTTGTCGAATAGTATCTTTCAGAAGGGAGGGCAAGAAATTATCAGTAAGACAAATGTCAAGGAACAGCGGTGACCGACATTTGCGACAACCAACCTACATTTAATAATCCGCAGGAGATAAACAACGGGAGAAGTGAAGCAATAAGAGAATGTCCTATTTAACTATCAGACAATCGGCTAATTGGGGCATAAACGACAGGGAAATCAAAACTTGTCCATGCATCACGCGGTGATGTCATGCCGACTAATTGTAAGTTTCCATCCAAGCAACAACTCAATGAGACTTCCTCATTTCCACGAAAATCATTGTGAATTGGTACAACATACCTGATCTAGTCATTCTGAGAAGGCGATCCCTAAGCTGGCTAAACAGACTTTCTTCGGAAGCTCTCCGGGTGTGCTCCACCGTGTAATGAATACCTCCACCGGCATTGTGAATATCCATGTAAGTGGCTCCAGCAAGCTGAAAAAAGAGAAAGGACTCGGTTAATTGGATTCAGCATCTTTCCGTGTCTTTTTGTGTCCCCATCATGTCGTGTCCAGCAGCCGTGTAAAGTAGAAAGCAAAAGAAGCTGTATTTCTGTATGTACGATTCCCATTGTCTGATGACTACCCCATCCTCAATAGACTCAAACATTTTCCGTTCTCTCTCTCTGTAGCTCTCATCATTTTCACTGACACACAAAAGACCTCGAAGAGAAAGGGCGACATGTGTGTGGATCAACAAGACAAGGATCACTGCTTCTCTGTTGCATGTCTGACTTCATTTAGTTCAGATGCTTTTTTACGACCCACTCTTATCTCTTCCCCACTTGAGAAACGTCTCCAAACAAAGAACTAACGACAACGTCGTGGATGGGAAAGCTCAGACAAAACACTGAAAATATATATAACGGCCATAATCTAATGTAGATGAGACTGTAACGACGAGAACGGGCTTTCCATCCAACTTGTGGTGGGTGTCGCTGAACTTGTACTTCATGAAGTAAACTTTCTCTCGTATCAAAAGGGTTGAAACACACGGACACGAGTGAAATTAACAATAACTGACTCCGAGATGAGAATCTCCTTGGGGGGAATGAAAACATGATATCGAGAGGATTTTGTGTGCGGAGGGACACTGCGAAGCGTGTTCATTGCGTATAATCATTGTGTCTCTGCTGAGAGACGGATGAGAAATAAAAAGCAAGTGAAACAGACGGAGTGGTCGGAGGAAAAACGTTCCTTCACATGCGATGTATTATGCTTTGTCATGGTATTATTGTTAGACATCTAGTTACCTGTGGAGTTCATTAACGCTTGTTTCCCACCTTGAAGTAGACGTTTGCAGAGAAAGCTCAGGAGACGTTCATGCACCCGTAAACTTTTTTTTGCTTTGTTTGCATGTTTCTTGTGACATTCTTTGTACTTTTGGGAGTAATGGGTGCAATGATTTTGTTGTTTCGTGAGAAGCCAGGAATCCACGGTGAAAGAATGAAGAAATGAGTAAGTTTACTAAACATATAGAAAACATAAAGAGGGAAACGTTTTTCATGCTACTTCTCCTTTTATATGATAGGAAAAACTTTATGGAGTTTTACAGCTACTATTCTAATGGATAATTTTAAAAAATATATGTGTATAAATAGTATATGTATATAAATATTATTATTACTATCTTTATTGCAGATTTCTTTTTCAGACAAGAGCCATAAGTTGAAATCCATATGTTGTAGGTTAAGGTAAAGTTATATTACAAGTGTAATGCGTACAAGAGTCAGGT
>JAHZMW010003297.1:0-33037 GCA_027743745.1 Alloscopus bannaensis
AAACGACTGTCCAATCAAGGATTGTCCGAAAAGCAAGACGTGCAAAGCGTGGCATGACATTCAGTACAATACGGAAGTCAAGAATGGGAGCCTGGACTGCGGAAGCCCGGTGAAGCTGCATGGTTGCATAAAAAATTGGAATTACTACAGTTGCGACTGTAACACGGATGCGTGCAATTCTTACGCGTCGAAAACATCATGTCCGTGTTTGCATGATCGACCTTGGCCTTGAAGTCAATTAATTTTATTCACCGAACATGCCTTTTAGGGTTATGTGCAGATACAGTTTTAAAAAATTGGTGAAAAAATGTTTTCAAAAAGTTTTAAACCAATCAATTAATCAATCAATCGCCGAGGAATGCAGTTGGTTTGGCTCGCAAAATTGTTTAAACTACATTTGGAATTGTCTGACTCTAGTAATATCACAATACGAATAAGAAGGACTTGAATAAAACTGCTAAATTTGCCATCTATAATATGTAATCGTTAGTGGGCATGTCATTGTGGTAATAAATTGTTGTCAGAAGTGTGACCCTGAAATCTTATTGAAACAGAAAAAATACAGCAATCATTGTTAGTTTAGTGTCGTCATGATTTATACGTGGAGAGCAATGGGTATCTACCGACTGCATTTGGGGGGAAGTTATACAATACCTCAATAAATGATTTGTTGCCAACAAAACTTTTCCATTCGCTACAATTCATTAGTTGCATGATGCAAAAGCATTTGAGTATCAATATCAGATGCGGATCAGTTGGTTTGGTATTCCGAAACAATTTGTGAAGCAGAACCTGCCCAAACTTAAATTTGCACGTGTTTCAGACATGATTGAAGGCAAAATCAAAACAATTCATTATTGCTTCAAAAAGTTGGACTTATGATTTGAAAAAACTGCCAATTTAATTGCTCGTGCAAATGTCCTACACTTATACGAGAAGCATATAAATACAGAGCCGCATACTCAGAAGTGTTCAGTTTAATATCTTCGTTTGCTCATCTTCCTCCAAAAAATTAGCTGTCTTTTCCATTTTGCGTGAGATACAGGTAAAAAATGAAGACTTTAGCAAGTTTGTTGGCGTTCGTAGCCATTTTCGGATTTACAGTTTGCCACGCAAGGCCCGGAGGAGAGCATTCCCGCTGGGTGAATGCGTCCCTCAGCCAAATCATTGCTATGGGACTACCTCCCGCGGGGAAGGAGGGGGATGTCATCCTCTTCGTGAGTCGCTCATTAGTTGATGGGCGCTGGCTGCCAGGGAAGTTGTACGCAAGTGGCCGAGAGGTTTCCTCCATTGTTTCAGAAAACGGGACTGAGCACACGAGCACGCAATTTGAGGTAAGGCATACACAGTAAAAACTCCGTAATGTTAAAAATTCTTGCTTACAAAATGTTCTCTAATTGTGTCTTTGTTTAAACAGGTCTTGAAATCTCGGCGAGGATCAACCAGCTGGGTATCCTCCGCCAACTCTCCCAACCTCCAGAGCGCCGTCGTTGGAGGCACAAATTCTAACGGAGATCCTGCGTACGTTTGCCGAGTTAAGGTTCAAGACAGTGGAAGCATCATTCCTGGAAGATATGCGGCGCAAAACGGAACTTGCTTTTATGGCTCAGGTCAGTATACGCCCCATTTATTTATTTTTTGTTTCAGAACAATTTATGGAGATCCATATTTTACTCGGATTTATAGGTGGAATCGAGTACAACTCGACCTCTTACGACATTCTCATCGACATTCACAAGCGAATGACCTTGGGAGGCGTGAAAGGCTAAAAATACGACTGCATACAATCCTGACCAAATTTACAGCACTAAATAAAAATGTAAATCTGATGATGCAAACACAAATTTAATTCCATCTGTATTCAATGCAAAATCATCTGCAGTATACATAAAGCAAGAGTTTACAAAAGCTACTGTTTAGGTAGGTACAAATCTAAGGTCGTCTCATTTTGCCCCATTCCTAATCAACCGATTTTCTAACCGTGTCACCGTTGTAAAATATCGTTTTCAAAAAACCAGAGCATTTCATTTATATCTGACCAGATTAGTGTGTTTTGCTGAGCAAAAGAATATCCGTAGTTCTCCCAATGCAAAACGCCTGAAACACCAACGGCGTGCTTTCATCTATGAAATTACTTCCCGCAAACTGAATTTTGGATAGCGAGCAAGACCTCAGCCACCTTCTGAAATATTCACTCTTCAAAAACCTCTCCTGATTTCTGAGCGCCTCCAGAGTTAGCACTGACTCCCGGTATACATCCGCAGGAAATGAGTACGCCAACAAAATGACAAGGAAGGACTCTATGCAACAAGCGACAAAAAACGGTGTCAAAGCCGGAGGAATGTGGAGGGTCGCTGTGTGAATCAGAATGACGACAGAGACCACTTGACTTATTCCAGAGACGAGGAGCACGACGAGCAAGTCGATGGATACGAAGTCATTGTAGGCATGAACCAAAAGACGGATTGAGTGATGGAAGTTGACTTGCTGAGAAATATTACTTTTAGTAGCTTCTTGGAACTCCAAAAAGTTTTCCCGTACTTTCCGTTGCAAAGTGTTCAAACAAATGGGAGCGGTGATCACGTCGACAATTTCTCGGTAACCTGCCGTCGCCACGACTTTCCAGTAGGTTGCATTCACAACAAATGAGCAAATCTTTCCCATCCAACGAGTCAACGGAGCAAATGGTGTTGACGACGATGGTGTCAGTGGTCCAATGACATTGAGGGGCAACGCTGGATACACTGCTGCCGCCAAGCCGCCAGCAACGGGAACAATATACTTTGTCACAATTTCCGTTAAACGGCAGGTGTACTGCGCCCAAGTCACTTTTGTCGATTTTGGAGGCGTTTTGTCTAAAAAAATAATGTAGTTGTAAAAACCACACGAATCCTTTAAAAAATTTAAAGTTTGCCATTCTCACCAGATAGAAGTTCCCGTTCAAGACGAACCAAAGCGTTGAGCAGCCAAGCCATAGTTTCACACCTCCTGCCCCTCTGATAATAGCAACTTACCGCCAAGATTGAGACCGTTATGACAAAAATTATTTCACCTCGTAATACAATCGCTTCCGCTCTTTCACCTTTGCGGCTGAAGATGAGATCCACAGAATGGACAATGACCATTGCCAACATGACCGCTGAAGTGGCAAAGGATCGTTTCGCATGAAATTTTTGAACCTGGACTCCATCCTTCGTCTCATTGTATGAGAGAAAATGACCGCAAAAGCGGGGTGGGGCCTCTTCAGCGGAGATGAATATTCGGAGAAAGTTGTGAGCGATGAGCATTTTCCTATATGTTGGACTGCTGCTTTCAGATCTTTAGAGTGTCGAAGCAAAGAGTTTGAATTTATCTTAAAAGTAGCCATTCTAAATTTCAAGTGGAGAAATGAGTTATGGCGCAGCAATTTCTTAGGTAATTGAAGGTTGAATTTACAAGCCGCAAGATTTATGTAAACTTTCAGATCGACTGTTTGTGTAATGACAGGCTTCAGGTCGAAAAGCGAGTCCGTGTTTGCGTCAAAATAGGACTGACTTAGAGAATTTGCCCCTTTCTTGTCCTGACTTATTAAGAATTCCGCATTTAATAATAATATGTAAGGTTTATGTAACCCTAATTGAAGGACAGCAGTAGGTAATTGGTGGAATGCGCCTTAAAGTGAGTTTAAGCATCTAGAAAGCAGAAGTGGGATTTCAGGCGTTTAATTCAGTAACACGTGAGCTAGAGTTTACTGATTATACTTCTGCTGTTACTATGAAAACAATTGTCACTTCTTATGCCTGAATCGAATATTTACCGCTATGAGCACTGACGGTGAGATGGGATATTTTGATTTAATTCAATTTGCTGTTATATGCAAACCTTGAAATACGATTAGCAGCAGAAAACGTACCGTATATTGGCTAATAATGGCCCCCTCTTTTTTATTGCCCCCCTCCGAAAATACAAATTTCAGTAAAGCCCCCCCTCCCCGGGGGGGATTATTGGAGCCACTCAAAAGCGATTTTTTAATGGTATATAAAATCAACAGATTGATTCCTCACATCTGTGTGCTGAATTTCCTACGCTCATATGCAAAACTATTCCCCTAATGGGCAATCCCCACATTTATGTGCGTAGATAGTCTTTTATTTGTTAGCAAATAAGTTTTTACATTGAATGTGGGAACTCTTTTTGCAACAAAAGTATGGAAGTTTGCATGCAAATGCGAGATACACCCACTCTCATTTTACAAGGCTCCATCATTGATTACAAACTCTGTAGTCTGTTTCACTTGTGATTCATTGTTCCGATTTAATTTTACATTTCGTTGTACGTTTAATCCAATGACATTTAAATATGAATTAAATTCTATTGCACATAAATACCCGTTTTATACGTGTTCAAACGTTTTCATAGTGCATGTGACTGCATAATACTATAGCACTTATTAGCTCCGAACCAAAATCTCAAATTCTCTGAAGCCAACCTCCCGTCCACCTGAATAAAATGAGAGACATAATGAAATGAAAGAAGATAAGGATGTTGATATGACTTATCTAAAAATATGTAATATAATATTGTGTCTATTTTTATGATTTACACCAATTACGAAAGAGGTAATTATTACCATGTGCAATGAAGCAAATACCGCGATGAACTTTGCCACAGATGAGAGCCCCATCATGATTAACCCTCCCAATAAAGTAAGGCTCTCCGCTCGGATCAAGTCCTCCCGGCACCGTGTTCGGATCAATCTCAGATGAAGCTGTCACCCATTTCACAGCTTTTGGTGGGGCAACCAAAACCTAAAAAAAGCAAAGATGTTAAAGAAATGCAAAATAAAATCTCAATTTTATTTTAATAGTCAATTTAATAGTTACCCACCTCATAATTTGTGAGTGCCACCTCCCCTCCACCATACGACCCACCCGCAGTCTTTTGACCTTTGACCAGTCTCCCTGGAATCTTACCGGAGCCATACTGCACCCGGGCGACATACACATCGTTTCCATCGAGGTTTCCTCCCTTCACCGCGAACTCATCTGCCTTTCCATTTCCCCTGGACACCCAAGCCAATCTTGTTGGACCTCCATCCTTCTTCGCGCCTTCTTCCTTTGGCTTTGGCTTCTCTTGCGTGGATTCTTCTTCTGACTCCTCACCTTCACCGGAATCACTTCCATCCTCCTCTGACTCGTCGGCAACGGTGACCTTTTCCATCTCCGCTGAGAGTTGCTTCATCCTCGCCTCTTCGTTCTTCTTAAATTCTGCAGCACCGAGTGGACGCGGTACCTTCTGCCGAAACTCGCCCTGCATGTTCACCACCTCCCCAAACTTGTTCGCGATGACCCACCAGCGTTTCCGTGGGTTGAAGCAGATTCCAATCCCGATCGTTCGGAGTGACTTCCAAACCATCGCGGTGAAGTGTCCGGTTTGCATGCTGAAACCGCCGCGGTTGAAGTCGAAACTTTTGATTTCGTCGTACCACATCTTGTAGGCGTAGCGAATCCCTTCCTCCTCGGTGGAGCCTAAGGCACCTGCCAAGTTCTCCATGTGCTTTTGCCGACCAGTGGAGTGGAAAAATTGGTCGTTTTTCGCCAAGTATTCTGCCCACTCCTGGGCTTCACGGTGGAGCTAGGAAAACAAAAAAAAAACTTTTTTACCCATATCAAAGCTTCTGTATATGAATGGATTCAAAACGATTAATTACCGCAGGGTCATCCGTAACTTCGGGAACGCCATGCATACGTCGGTACTTGTTGTGCTCCTCCAAAGCAGCTTTGTACACGGCTTAAAAAGAAAAAAAAATGGTAAAAGTTTATAGTCATGTTTCATAGAATACATTATGTTAATCAGAGTTTTTAAGAATTGTCAAACATGTTCACTTACATTCTCGAACCATTTTGTTGGATTTTTTGTGAAAATAATTATTTCTGTATCAAATTAATTAACCTTGTCACAATGGAAACGGTTGAATGCCAACTGACACTGACCTTCAACTTGAATCCAGATTTATTATCGGCGGTAATAGTATCTCCGCCCTCTAATTGAAATGTCGAGGCTTATCTCGGCTGCTCATGAGTGATGGAATTATTTAAACAAGCAGTATCATCCATTACACAATCTACTATAAAAACTGAGAGTGGGTGCCGGGTGCATACGTACCATGCTAACAATAAGTGTACGGTCTTTGAAGTTCGAAGAGGATGATAAGCATAAGATGGTTTCCACAATTTACTGGCACATCCATCTCAGGTGAGCGAATAATATATCAAGTGGTCAAATGTTGGGTTACCTAAGAACTACTTAAAATTAGTAAATAGAACGGTACGGCACAATATCTAAAATATACAGTATCATTAAAATACCAAATAAAAACGTCAATGTTGGCCATACAATTTATTGATCTCTTGACAGTATTGTAGGGTTTAAGGTAAAACTAAAGCTTAGTCAAAAAGTGAAATATAAATGCTGAATTAGAGTCCAAATGCTTATCTGTCCTCTGCACACATACATCTGATTGTATAATTAAAGCCAATTCATTGAGTCGTAACCCTTCTCTTCAACTCAAGAACGCTTGGTAAAGTAAAGTACAAAGCCTCTGAATGCACTCAAGTATATCCACCTGAAACCTATGAGAATCCCGAGAACACAAATCGTACCAAAACGTTATTAATAATTAATCAACTAATGTACAGAACAATGGCTTTACCCGTTATCACTAATGTTATAAAAATATGAGTATCGGTACATCAATTTCATTAAACTGTATGTAATGTGAGTGACATGATCCACCCTGAAATTAAGGCTCAGTGATGCATCCAACAGGTATTAACTCTCCTCGACACAGCTACTGCAATTCGGTATCCTCGAAAGACCGCTTCCTTGGTCGACCACGGCGAGCAGGTGGTTTCGGTTTCAAAAATTGAAAGTCATGATTACCCACACCCTCAGTGAGACCAATAATCTCGTCGTCTTTCAATGATCTCCGGGTGGTTCTAGGAAGAACTTCCAACTCCCACCACTTTGGTTCCGCCGTCCCTGAACTGGCTGAACTCCTCATTGCTCTATCACTCGCCTGAGCTCTGAATGTCTTAATCTTTGGAGGAGTGTCCACACACTTGACAGGTATCGTCTTTGGCTTCAACTTGCTAAGAATTTCCACGATTTTCGGCTGGTGTTCAGCAACGTTCAAAGCCATCAAACGGGAATACTCCATTCGATTCCCAATCGTTTCACATTGTTCTATGTTCGCCTATAAAATCATAACAGCATTTTAATGACAAATTCCCCAAAAAAACCTGACATTTGTAACCAAACTTCTAATTGTCGTACCGCTAGCAACTCCTGTACATTATTCATAGCCTCCATAGTCTGACTATCATGGCTCAAAGATCGCTCACAGACTTTTCTCTTGAGTCTTGCCAAAACGGAACGAAAACAGTCCGCAACGCCCCTCATCGTGATGCTCTGCTGAGGACAACACAATAAAATTAACAAAACCAGCCCCGCAATACTATCCCCAACTACTCCAACATTCATTACCACAACAATCTCACCACTTCAGTCATCTGCTTCGCCATGTGCTGCAACTTAAAACTGTTAAAAGTCCCATAGTCCGTTCGCCTCGCCAACTCTTCCAGCGTTGATTTCGGCTGCCCAGGCTCACGACTATCTAAAGTGGGCAACCACCGATCGCAGACCTTGAAATACCCTTGGAGGTGCATGGAGTTGTTAAATCTTCGCCAAGAGTTACACGCCGCCCTGATCACAGCCTGAGCCTTGTTCTCCTTTGCTTTCCGTATCTCAGCCGGCGTCTCCTTTACCTTCTCTGGCTTCTTTTTCTCCACTTTCTTCTGAGTCTTCTCCTTCGGCTCCGGAACCTTCCTCCTTGAAACGATCCACTCCTCGCCTAACTCCCCGACGTCTTCGGCGCGCACAGAAGAATATTTGTTGGCCCATATAAAAAAGGAATTGGGCGGATTTGTCACTGAAAGTCAAACAACGACAATTACAATTTGAATTATATTATCAAAATGGTGGATACTACCAAGCTCATTCAACATCCAATGCATTAAAATCAATTTTTTCGAACCCAAAAAATGTAGACTTACGTTTCCGCACTGGCGGCGCTTCCTCCGGAAGACGAATGTCGTCACGACGCTTCATTGGCGACTTCGAGTTTATCTTCATCGTTTTATTCATTTTCAGTTTTAGAGAAAGACCTCCCTTCCCTTTGTTGTCGACAGAAATCAGTGAAATAACTACAATCTCACGATTCACGAAATATTGCCAACACTCGAGTCTTCACCGAGTGACAACATTAATTACAATAGTTAAATCCAAAATTGAAGATCTCTGACAGTCCAATCACCCTAATGCTGATTGTTGACAAAAAGATGTCAGTCGCTGCCACGGCTGCCATAAAAAATGCTAAACTACACCCGAAGTGAGTAGACGAGAATTGTATCGTAATTTTAAACACTCCGGGCGAGTCTCACAGTGCCCCAACTTTTTATGGCTTGGAGAATATGCACAAAGATTTTGTCTTTGTTGCGGAGATGACGCTTTGTTGATGAATGCACAATTTTTGTTGAATGTTCAATGCAAAAAATAAAATCAAAGATGACGGATAACTGCTCGGTTTTTTAATTTTGGAAATATATCGTATAACTAAATAACAATAGCCAGTATTACCAGGTTTGGTAATTTCCATGTAAAAACTATTTGGCACGTATTTACAAAAAAAAATTGTAAAAACATTCATTTGTATAAATGGTAAGGCCACTTTTCTAAAGTGAAATTTTACCACGCCCACTGAAGTCCTCGTTGATGCAATAATTTGTTTTATTCATAATCTACATTTTTTAAAAAGATTTTTCTCAGTTATAAACTAGGTAACCTATTGACATTTCAGACGGAACAATTGGAACCTTTCAACTTTTCAATTTCGTCTTGGTAACTCTCAAAATAAATCCCTGCCCGCAATGTAACGCCATATTTTTTGGAAATCAATCACAGTAACATCGTCCACATTGTGGACAATGAATTTGCGATTGAACGTCGACAGCACAATCTTCAGCCTTCTTCTTCAACATGTCCCAATCCATATCGGATTCGATTTCGGTTGTCTGTAAACCGGTTTTTTGAGCTTCTAAAATGTGCCCAGCCAAGCATTGAGCTTTTCTCATCTCTTTATGAAGTAAGACTAAGCAGCCTGTTATGAAAACCTCTTGAGTTAGAAGAAGCGAAATCCCGGCTTCAATGTGATCACAAAGATCTTTGGAAATGTGATCGTGGTCCTCGACTGGCAATAGAGAAGTCTTTAAATAAAATGTAAAATATTGGATATACTGATATTACGGTAGAGTGATGGCTTGATAAGTACCCTTTTGATTTTGATACTTCAGCGCGTTGTCCAGATTTTCGAGAGTTTTTTTCAGTTGATTATCGGATTTATTTCTTACTGATCTAACGCTCTGTTTGAGCTGCGCAGCCAGGTCGATGGAAGTCAAATTATTTTTGTTGGATGCCATATTTCACTAAGAGTGAAACTTTATTAGTAAACGAGTCTGGCTGGAGTGGAGCTTCGTTGAGGAGCAGATGACTACGTAATTAGTAATGATGACGAATCTGAGTTGACTCCGTTTATATTTTGAACTATTATCTGTAGTTTAGATTTAACACAAGCATCAATATTATCCGTGCTAATTCATGTTGCAAAGGTTAAAACATGTTGACAATCTTCACTTTTAGCATCAAATCAACTTGTATTTATTGACATTATGTTGTAGGTGTGAGTTTTATAGTGATAACCAGTGATAAGCATACAGTATACAGTTTGTAAAGACTTTTTTGTAAAGTATGCATTTAGGTATTCTGTTTGCTAAATTGTTTTTCTTACACTTGGCCAAATCCGTTTTAAAGGTACGAGAATCATGCGTTTTGCAAAGAACTTTATCATACTACTCAAAACATATTGACGTCATTTTCATTGTGTGCGTGTTCAACAAAAAAAGATTATTCGAGAGTTTTTTCTGCTTCAATGCTCGCATAGTATTAGTAATACCCTCATAACGATTCCATGTACCTTTGACCGGAAAAGAAGATTAGAAAAGTGGGCGTATTGACATTGAATTAAACAAAATGACATTGGACTAACAAAAATGGATCCGATCGGTAGAATTATTGGAAGACTGAATGAAATATGCGAAGCATATTAAATAGTAAGATCCTTATCTACTATAAGAATACACGATCAACCCGTTTTTTTGGCCGACCGTGTAGAAGATAACTAAAAAACGGATTAACTTTTTAAAAAACTGACTTCACCACTTTGTTGGTGACGATTATGAAAATGGCTTGGTAGATGTTGTTAACCAGCCCGTGACCTCACCGGATCAAATTTTGAGGTGAAATTTTTTCCATAGGAACCCATACTGAGTGACACCTTTAAAGAAAGCTACACATTTGAATGTAAATAACGAATATGACAACGTTTTTGATTTTCGAACAACACCGACGCGAAGAGATTTCAAATGCTTATAACGTTATAATACCAAACCGGCTGAGCCTTTTAAAATTATGATTTTACCAGCATGCCAGGAATGAAATACGCCACCTGACACCGGTAAACAAACCCAAAAAGGAGTATAATGACACGTAATAATTTTTTCCACAGTAGCTTATATCGCGGGATACGTCTTAAAAAGCCACTGACATGTAGACAACAAATATGACAATTAACGTCCTTGGATTTCAAACGTCATAGCCTCAGGAATATGCCTTTCAGTCTCCTCGCTAACAAAGTTTGCAAGTTTTTATTTGATATATACTGTTTATTTTGACTCACAACAACAATGCATGCGAGTGACAAACATTGTGGCTGGTAAACATGATATTGGATGTCGTTAAATCTATTTGAAGACACAGCCTATTTTATTAATGTGCAATGCTGCAGATTTGTTTTTCTTTCTACTGCTATGTAATAACTAATAAAACTAAGTGCGTTAGCATTTGAAGTGCGACTTGGTGATTGGAGTAAAGTTGTTGATTACATTCAACATAATATCTGCTAAATCTTACCTCATGCTACCCACAGACTTCGGTTAGTTTGGGATATTAAATGCATACCACGTAAGTAAGCAATTGTATCATATTCCGAATCTAAAAGTCTTTCCTTTGTGTGACTTATCTGTAATGCTTGGTTGGAAGAAATATTTAATATACATACAAAGCTATTAAACATGTGACATCAATTATTAACAGCGTCGCACACGATCTAATTGGTATCTTTTTCCAGCGTTTGCACATTAAACATTACACAATTACATGGTTGGCCAATCAGTCTCATATATAACTAACTGCAAACATCATGTAAAACGTGTCATTCATTGCTAAACAAAATCAGGTCTATTGATAAAAAACCTTGTTGCATATTTAGAAAAATACTGTTTTAATCTTCCATTCGTCAGGCTGAATGCAAATTTGATGTCTGCGTAAAATTCTTTGATTGTGAAATATATGTACATAAATTTTACAAAATGTGGTTTTTACAGCAAGGTCACTGTAATCCTTAACACTTGTGGTTTTTGCCCACACGATGTTGCATGGAGGAAAGTTGCTAAAATTCTGTAATTTTTAATATAATTTCTGACATGCTTACTGGTGAAGAGAAAAACTTGGTAGGGCTGTATGGAAGGATTTTTCCATACAGTGGTTAACCAGCAAATAAGAACTGATTTTAGAGGCTAAGGTTATGTCATTTTTTATTCAAGTTTGGAGCATAACCTTTAGCTTTGCAACAGCAATGTTCATTTTATTGGAGATATGATTTAATATTTTAGTTTACTTTAAGTTCTCACGAAAATGACTTGGGCACATCTGAAGTTCGTTGTTTGGTATTTGATAGCGACCTCCGCTAAACATTCGGTGAGTTAGACGAGAGACCGTTGGCGAATATAAGTGTGCCACAGTCATGCTACATTTCGGTAGTCCAAAAACTGACATTTGTTTTTGTGCAATAATTCAGGCGGCATTCGATTTTAGTCAGGACAACCTAATCGTTCAATTTGACCCCTATGTGTCATGGAGGGACAAAGGCGTGCCTGGAGCTTACAACGAGAAGAATCTCGGCTTCCTTGCTACCCACTTTTCGACCAAGTTTCGCAAAATGATACACGGGGGTCAAATTGCAACAACTGAGTTCCTATCAGGTTAGTACTAAAGCACCACTGAGTCCTTGAACCACACCATTTTAAAATCACTTGTTAATTGCAACATTTCTTATAAATCTTTAGGAAATAGCATACACTTGATTCCGTCCGCCGTTGCACACCTGAATCTCCAAAGGCGCCAGGAAAAAAAGCCAACCTTGGACGTCATGCTAAGGGTCAACCTTCAAGACAGTGAAGGCATACCGGACATCTTGTCACGCTTCGATTTGGGCCTAGAGTTGGCTGACAAAGCTAACTCCATATTTTCAGGCACCGTTCAGACAATTTTACTCTTAGCAACGGCTTCAAAAACAGAAAGAGAACATGAGATCTTGGCCTACTGCAGAAACAAAACTGCGACCTCTTCAAACTCTTACAAACTCGCTTTAAGCCGAAACTTTTGGAACTGTCTGTCCGGCGACTCTGTTGTGATTGAGCAACTCAAGCCGTCACTCGAGTTTGTCGACATTGTCGTCATTGCAAATTACCCCGATGACGAAATTCTGAGAGCTGGAAGTCAAGCATTTCTCACCAAGTATGTCCCAGAGTTCAAAAGTTGCAAGGCAAGGCTTCAGAGACTGATTCCTCATGTGGACGTCTACTTTGACACAGAGTGGCCTGACACGAATGACCAAGGAGTTCAAAATTTGGGAGATTTCGTCCTATTTTGGGAGAAGCTGAACGAATTTGCTACAAAGACGAATACCACGCTTATTCTGAGAGAGGCGTTTGATTTGCCGTATACCAACACGATTCCGAAGCGGCACAAGGGTTGGTGGAGACTTGTGGAAAATTCGTCGTATAC
Organism: Alloscopus bannaensis; assembly: GCA_027743745.1. NCBI lineage: Eukaryota > Metazoa > Arthropoda > Collembola > Entomobryomorpha > Entomobryidae > Alloscopus > Alloscopus bannaensis. Next base: position 13,000 of record JAHZMW010003297.1, read on the forward strand.
CTCTGCGGCGGATTATGTTTTCGAGGATAAGCTCCAGCTTTTGACTCTAGAAAGAAAGGAGAAAGCGAAGAAAGGCAATGAAGCAGACAAAGATAAGCCAGAATCCACAGGACTTGACACGCCGTCCATCGTTGGGATCGTGGTTGTTTCGTGCTTATTACTGTTGGGAGTCATTGGTCTAATTATGTTTGCGGTGTTTCGACTCATGAATAGAAGAATGCAACAAATTATAGACAGGTTGAGTGATGCCGAGTTGAGAGAGTTTTTTCATGGCGGTGAAGTTCCGCCTGGAGGGAATCTGGAAGATCCCAACTACACTTTTTTAGCGAGGGCTTATGACATGAATCTAGAGATTCCTATGGATTCCACAGAAATTGGTTTGTATACTTTCACTTTTAAAAATCACAGTTTAAAATCATGATATGATGTTTAAACTTTAAAAAAAATCATTGTTTTCAGAGACAAACATGCTAGGTGCCGGAGCCTTTGGGGCGGTGTTCCGTGCCATCGTTTTCAAAAACCAGGAACGAATTCCGACAGCAGTGAAAATGTCAAAGGGCTCCCATTCCGTGGACACGATTAGGGGCTTGTTGTCGGAAATCAAGATTATGTCGTATGTGGGGCGACATGAGAACTTGGTGAGCATTGTCGGTGCGAACACGTCGAACCTTCAGAAAGGTGTGAATAAAAATCAAATAAAAATTATACAGCATAAAGTTGTGCACTGTTGGAAGTTGAGCATTTAAATTCTGGTTAACAGGAAACTCTGTGTACATTTTCCTCGAGCTCTGCGACCTCGGCTCTTTGGACAAGTATCTTGAAGGAATGTTCGCCTCACTGAAAGGTAGTTCGAGTGACAAAGGTTACACAAATTTGCTAACACCTGAATCGGATATTGGTATTGAGGATGCAACGGAAATGACGTAAAAGAGTTATTTAAAAAATTTACTTTTGTTATTCATGATTTGTACAAAATGGTTATTGTTAACTTTTTGGTGATTTTTTGTAACAGAGTAAAACCCTCATTGCCACCAAAGCAAGCTTCAGATTTGCTGAGATGGTCCGCTGAAATTGCGAATGGGCTTGAATTTCTTGCTTCTAAAAACGTACAAATTAGTTATTTATTAATTTATCAACTTACCCATAAACCTTGAATATAAGTTAAGAGCTAATATTGCGCGCACAGGTGGTTCACGCCGATGTCGCAACAAGGAATGTACTGCTCACTGCCAATAAAACTGCAAAAATCTCCGACTTTGGTCTTTCCCGACGGCTGTACGAGTACACCAATTACGTGAAGACTAAGCAAGAGCCCCTCCCGTGGCGGTGGATGTCTCCAGAGTCCCTTCGACGACTGGTGTTCAACGAGAAGACGGATGTGTGGTCGTTTGGTGTGACACTTTGGGAAATTTTTTCACTTGGTAATACTTTCTTCGGTAATATTATTTGAAAGGCGGAAGCGTGTACATTTAAACAGTATTATTGGTTTGAAGGAGAGACTCCCTATCAGGGCTTGGCTTGGGATGTTGACTTCTCATCAGTTCTGGAAAATGGATTGCGTTTAAAGAAACCGGATTTTGATGACCAAAATATGTGAGTGTTCTGTTTTGTTCAGTGTTGAGTCTGAATGAATGCGCTCAATTTATAGTTTTCTTACAATGATTACTGTTATAATTCTCCAGCTACGAAGTGATGGTAACCTGCTGGCACTACGATCCAATCCGACGACCGAGTTTTGCAGGATTGAAGGCCGAACTTTATGGACGCTTTTCTCAACGTTATGTTAATTTACCCAACTAACTTCGTTATAGAATTGGTCTGGATATTTTTTTCTGTGGTTTACTCTATTCTCATTTTTTTCATTCAGTTTTAGTGCAATAACAAATTTTCACCCTAGATTTATTTCGTCCTTTCTAGTGCCATCGCTGCTGCATTAGTTTACTAATGTTTTTGGACAATATGACAGTCAATAGACAAGATTAAATTAATTCTGTCCAAGAAATTATTATCTTAGGAATTGCTTCAATGATTGTTCTGCTACGTAAATACACGCATAATGAATGCTTTTACAAATTATGCTCTGGGTGTGTGATTCACTTTTACACATTTGCTAATTGATACGTACAGGTTTTTTAAAATAACAAGAAACAACGTGTGGAGTCTGTTGCTTGTAAATTTCATCAATACTCTATCCAACATAAAACTTATATATACATTGTCACTCAATCAACCGATAATATGCCTAAATACGCAATATGTAATCTTATCATTGCCGCCGACCATTTTGTGAGATCATCACAACAGGTTTAGTGCAAGTTGACGTCCTGTAATAAAGATAAGTTGTTAGCATTGAAACTTGTAGCAGAAAATTGCTTTTCAGCTCCACGTTGTGCTGTCTACCGAAAAAATTAAAACTGTGATAATGCATCAACTTAACACAGCCTCAGGTTCGCAAAAATTATTCTCGTTAACTGACAACCTAATATAGTAGTTCCACATTTATTAGTGTGGTCGTGGTGAGTGTGAGAGTCCGCCTTGAGTGACCATGATTGAGTCTCCCTACAAATACGCCATGTCCGTCGTCACACTCTTGTTTCCAGGGATTCTTTACCAGACCGGAGTATTTCATGGAGATTCCCCAATTCTCCTTCCGGAAATTGAAAGTGCAGCTTGTAAGATTTCCACAAACTTCTCAACACATTAAATTTAAATCAAATGAAATTTGAATTTAAACTTGTGAATCTAGATCTTGCGAATCAGTCTTGGACAATTAACTACCCGGATGTACCACCAACCCAGTTTCCGAATTCCTTGCGCCAAAAATTTATTACCAATTTGGAAGTGGAGTCAGTGCCCACAATTTCGGTGGTGGTTATCGGCGCTTATCAGTTAGACGTCTCCACAACGGTATCAATTTACCAAAATAATATTTTAAAATTTGCAATAATAATTTTTGTTGTATTTTCATGCAATCGATTACATGATTAGAAATAAATTAATGTCCGCCGTTTTTTTACAGATAGAAGATTTAATTGGACCAACTCATAAAAACTGTGGGAATTTTCCGAACCTCACTCCGAAATCCCATGAATTTGTGCACCAACTCAGTTTGCGATTTGATCACTCCGGCAAGACCCTGTTTCAGCTCAAATTCGCAGGCTTCGTCTTAGCGACCTCCCATCCAGAACAAGACGCCAAGACCATGTCATCACTGAAATCATATCTTGCTCAAAATCGTCATCCAACACTCTTCCTCATCGTCCTCCCAGCGGATGGAATCCTCCTATCCAGAGATTTTGACAAGACTCAAAGGTTCCTTGAAAGGATTGATTTTTTGCAGAGCATCCTGCATTTGAACGAAAACAACTTCAAATTTATTATCCGACCTAGCGACAACCTAAATGTGAGTCCTGCCTTTGTCGAGACTGAGTGCAAATCTGTACTTCAAAACTTCACCAACTTCAGAATGGAAGCTACCTCCATTCTAATCGACTCCAAGATTCTTTTTCATATTGTGATTAGAGAAAGGTTGATAACATACTTTATTAATTTTTTCAACCCTCCTTCTCGCAACCAAGTTTTTGCAAGACAGATTTGGAAGTCTTTTCACAATACAACAATGTCATGGAACAATGACCTCGGATCTGGAGTAATTATTTATCCCTGGATTTTGCAATGGATGGTGGAGAGAAAAACCAAGGATTTAATTTGCAGTTCGGCAACACTGGCCCTCCACCCGGATACAGTCTTTGACGACATGGTAGCCTTCAAATTCATTCTGGAGCAGCCTTCCACGACTCCGGAAGCGAATGAAATATATCACCGGATTGACGCCGTTTTGGAAGCGTGTTGGAGCAATTTGGACTTTTTGGTGCAAAAACGAGCGGTGCAACTCATGCTTCAAAAGCTGTACACCCCACAATTTTCAGGACTGTCGTTGGAGGACCGAGCAGAGTATTTCAAGATGTTTCACCCTCAAAATCCGCTGGAAGCTGAAGTCATTTTGAAGGCGTTAGGTACAGACGTGTTGGAGTGCTTGGATGTCTTACAGATTTCTAAAAAGTTTGAGGCAGGTATTCAGGAAACTCGGTGGTGTCCCGATGTTTTCAACCTATTGTTAGATGAAATTGAAGTGAAAGTGATGAAAAAGACGGAGATTACACCACCAAAAATTGATGCTGTGGAGCAAATTCCAAAATTTCTGACGGCAGAAAGAGATTCGAAGAAGTGGAACGTGGACCATATCATTGACCTCGTCCTTATGCTTTTTCTTATTGTACTTCCGCCCTGTTGTCTTTTCCACTTGAAGTCTGAGACCAAGTCGCCCAAGGAAGCTCGCCCCGAAGGCAGTGATGAATACAGCAACTCAGACAAAGAAAGTTCTGAAGGTTCAGAAGATTTTGAGGACGCTGAGACAAATGACAAGCCGAGAGCGGGAGGAAGTTCTGAAGAGTAGGTGTCGTCGATTGAAATTAAAAAAAACCAATGCAACATGTATACGCTGGACTCAGTGTAATAAGGTTTTAAATAGCTAGAAAGTGGATGTTGTAAGCGTAAAATAATTTAAGTGATCTTTCAGCTCTGTCTGTGATATATTAATACCTATGAACGATGCATGGTCCTGTGCATTTGTGCAAAAGTGAATAACGGGATGAAGAGAATTATTATGTTGCATTTATGCTACTGTAAAAATAAATTAGCCATACTTTTTACATTTTTGGAGCCAAGGGTCACCTTGTCCCAGACCCGGTGAAGTCAATCTGGAGGAATTGTTACTCGAAACAATTTGTACAGAATGACACCATATGTCCATCAATATATAACTTTTCAATGCAGCATTTCACCTTTATCTCAATGATAGCCATATAACGCCATACGTTGATAACATACCAGGCGGACAGCCGAATCAGTCGACGCAGTGAGCTCAATGACGCGTCATGGAAGGGCATCAATGAAAGCAAACCGCGGTCAATCTTATCAGTGTACATACATACATCGAGGTTATGATGATTTCCATGAGTCATGTCAATAAAATTGGAATCCCAATCAATGCAATTGAAAATCAGGTAATTAAAACTCGCTTTGACTTTTGTTTCAAGAATATTTCACTCTATATCTCATGTCTGCATTTGTTGAGTTTTAGCAAAATTTCTCTTTAAGAGACAAACTTAATACATTTTCGCATCAAGCACGTAATCTCAAAATAAACTTGTTAAGCACTCATAATAAAAACGACAACCACAAAGTTAATTAATTAATTACTTCAAAGGATAGATTCAAAGGCGAATGGACAACGTTCAGTTTTACGAGTATAATTTCAGTTCGGAGTATAATGAAACGGTAACTTAAATTTTTGCTTGAAACAATAATTATACTATCGCAAATGCATAGTTGTTTCCGAAGTTGCTTCAGAGTTTTCTCCTCAGAGTTATTCAACAGGATGGACGCCACTGCACTTGGCAGCACAGCGCTACGATGTGGACGAAGTTGAAAATCTTCTTCAAGCTGGATTCTCCTCAGACGTGACCTCTGTGTCTGGTGAGACACCCATTCATGTTCTGCTCAGTGATGGTAAAACACTTGGAATGTTATAAGAGAGTCGAAAATCTAATTATATAATTATACAAAATAAAACATAATTTTAATTAAAATTTTGCGCAGAGGACCGAGGACGACTGAACAAAGAACGGGTTCTCGCGTGTCTCGAGAAACTCGTAAATCATCGTACCATCAATGCAAAGGACTTGGAGAAAGAAACCCCGCTGAGTTTGGCGGTTCACAATAATTTTGAGGAATGTGTCCGATTTCTAATTAAACGCGGAGCAGACACAACCGTCAGGTATATAATCTTGGCAAATCAAAATTAAATCTTATGTTCACATAAAATTGTGCTTATGAAAAATGTTACAGAACATCGCGCTACCCAAAGGTCCACAGTCTTGCTATGGAAATCGCCTCCAAAATGCCGTCAATCATGATGGAAATCTTGGACAGTGGCGTCACTAAATTGGAGACTTCCTCCGACAAACTAGTTCTGAGGCTGGACTGGAGGTTGGTCTTATTTATAAACTCCTGACATTTTAAGTGCTTTTGTATTGCTTTGTTGGAATACTTTTGTTTGCAGGAACGTCATGCAATATTCCGACAACGACCTCACTGCTCGCAACAAACAACCAAGGAAGTCCCTCCGCAGACCCATGAGTTTTTGGGAGCGTGACAAGCACATATCTGTGGAAACCATGTTTATCTACAGACTCCTCAACTTGCCTGTGGCGACACGCCAACAAATCCTGAGTCATCCTCTCATGGCTGCCTTTCTCTTCCGGAAAGGTGAAGCCCTCAAACGTTACAATTTTCTTTTGAAGGGTGCTACTGTAAGTTAAAAATTATGTTTATAAATCCAATTTTAAAAATCATCAAGGAGTACTTATGTCCAGCATTTTTAGGTATTTTTCACCCTGTGTTACATGAGCTTGACGTACATTTGTTACTTCAACCTCTGCACATTGCAACAAGTAACTTCAAACAATGGGACCGAAAACACGAAGGAGAGAGTCTGCGAATTCAGGCTCGGAGTGAAAATATTTTCAGCTATAATGCTCTTCTTCGTCTTCTTCTTTGGCGTGACAGACATCAGATTGGCGTGGCTCCTCTGGTCTGACAGGAAGCAATGGAGGAACTGGAGGACTTGGGTAGATTGGGAAGATTGAGTGAAATCGTTTTAAATGTGGAAAGCATAATTAAAATATATATTTTTACTAATTTAATGTGGAAAAGGTGTTTCGAACAGGAGTCATTTTAATGGGTGTAACCCTCTGGCCAACAAGTCAAATTCATATGAAGACGTACAAGATTACTTGGGAATTTCCACTGGCTGCAGTAAAAATGAATTAGCAAACACAAAATATTTATTTATGCTCCTATTTATTGGACTAATTAAAATATCGACAGGTTGGAGTGCTCTACTCGTGGCTCGTGGTTCTCATTCATTTGGACCTGGTCGTTACCAGTGTCGTTGTCAAGTTAGAGATGATGGCTGCAGTGAGTACCTTTTGAACATTTTAAGTTCTCTTGAATTACGACTTTAAACTTCCGACAAGTCGTAAAAATTCATAAAACACATTTTGCGAATACGTTTTAACCGTATTTATTAAATTTTCCAGATAATTATTAATGTTTTTGAAATCACCTTGCTATTCACTCCGCTCTTCATCGGCTTCTACATGGGATTCACACTCCTCTTTTATGACGTAAGACAAATTTCTAACTTTTGGTACTTTTCAGGCCAGTAAAAATTATTAATTTATTACAAGCTGGCTCTTATTTTCATTTTCTCCAGATAACGAACGCGATGCAATTCATCATGATGACCGTTGACCTCAGCTCGATGGACTACGAGCAACTCATAGACGACGTCTTGGGCGACGACGGAAACGTGTACAAGACCTGGTACGTCGTCGTATCCTTCGCCTTCTGCGTCGTCTTTGTTATCGCAATTGGAATAGTGTTCCTTAACTTTTTACTCGGTGTCACACTCCATGACATTCAAAGTCAGAAGGAAATTGCACGCACCACCATCCTCTCGAACACGGTTCATATCTTGTTCGTTCTCGATCTCAGCTATCCGTCCCGTAACAACGTGGCTTTAGAAGAGAGTCCTCCACACAAGTAAAAAATGTCATTTGCGTCAGTCATTGATAAAATGCATCCTTGTCAGCTTTAATCAGCATCAATTTGTTCGTGTATAGATTGGTGTGGGATTTGGAGCTTCCCCGTGACAGCTTCCAGTTGCCGGCTGAAATTCGGCGAGGACTTGTCTCGATTTTAGAGCTAAGGCAAAACTCAGAATCGCTGTTAAATACAGGACTGAAACGACGTGAAACGAACAACTTCTCATGAGTATAATTTTTAACAAGTACAGATTCGTAAAAATAAATACGGTTTTAATCAATTACTTTTGTTGATGCAGGCGTTGTCGGTTTAATTGTTTTCATGACTTTTGGAATTTTCATGCTTATTATTTCACACTCGCATTTATTTAATTCACTTTCGAATTCAATGGGGCCGATAAGACTCAGTTTCCCAATATTTAATCCAGTATGTGTTAAGGTATAAATGACGACAAAACCGTTCTGATGTCAAGCTTATCATTTCATGTTTCGCACTTATCGTGAGAAAAATCAGCAAAAGAGAAAAACACGCAACCAACGGCGTACCGAAATGCACTTGACTAAAAAAACATATATTTTAAATCGACTTGTTCGTTAATGCTGCAGTTTTTTATGTTTTCCTAAAAAGTTATTTACCGGAGAAATTGACACCAGGGATGAGTATCTCAATCCCTATTAACAAGCGTGTCACGACAATTAATTTTTTATCAAGTCTTTTTACATTGTCCCAAGAAAAAAATTGGCAGATTTTAAGCAGGCGATTATGAACTTTTCCCCGAATGTGATATCATACCTATAAATTAATGTGACAATCTACAAAAAAAACTTGGAGTGCTGATAGCGAATATGTGGAGAGAGATGTTTCTGATTGAAGAGTATAAAAATTGAAGAGTATAAAAATTATGGAAAACGTGATAAGTACTTACTTAGGATTTTGGAGTATTGAGCTATAAACAGAATACCAAAGGTTTTCCGTACCTATTCCTATTTCAACCGTTGCCGTGGAGGAACGACGAGAAGATCACATTTACTCCCAAAATCAGCCAAGATGAATCGCGCCATAGGTTCTGAATATGCTTTTGGATCCGAGATTAGCGACTCGGTAAGGTTAAAAGTAGCAAATTGTGTAAGTGTTATAGTTCACCAGTTTAAAGAAATATTTAAAATACCTTGATTAATATAATAATTCCAGCCATATACCACCGGCATCACTCCACTCCATTTAGCTGCTCAGCGGTACGATCTCGCTGAGATTGAAAACCTTCTCCAAGCCGGCTTCTCACGCGACGCGAGGAACGTAATTGGGGAAACAGTGGCCCATGCCCTGCTTAGCGATGGTTAGAGCTTCACTTTTATGGACATCTTTAAATTAAATGATTTAACCAAGATACATTTACAACTTTACAGAGGACCGAGGGAGACTCAACAAAGATCAAATGCTTGAGTGCCTCAAAGTGCTTGTGGATGGCGATAACGTTGACGTCACGGATTTGAAGGGGGAAACCCCGTTGAGTTTGGCGGTTCACAATAATTTTGTGGAGTGTGTCCGATTCTTGTTGAGTTGCGGAGCGGACACAACAGTTAGGTATAAAAATGAACTTGGGGTACAGAATTTTGTGACATGTGAATTTAATGACAATTTCAACTTGTGTAGAACAATGCGTTACCCAAAGATTCACAGTCTGGCCACAGCGATCGCTTCCAAAATGCCGGACATCATGATGGAAATCTTTGACGATGCTGTCACCCGAGATGAGAAATTTCCAGACAAACTCATTATTAAGCTTGACTGGCTGTAAGTGTAAATGTTCAAAAATTCATTTCCTCACCTCCAAACCTCTACAAAAAGCTCATTTCGTTTTCAGAAAAGTGATGCAGTACTCAGAGAAGGATGTAAAAGCACACGAAGCCAATTTGATGAAGTCATCTCCATGGAAACTCGGTGGGTGGGGACGAGACAACCTCGTCTCCGTGGAAACCATGTTTTTATACCGACTCCTGTATCTTCCAGTCTCTACGCGTCAACTCCTTCTGAGTCATCCCCTCGTGGCAGCCTTCATGCACAAAAAGTGGGAAGCCGTCAAACGCTTCCGATGGATTATGAAAGGAACTTCGGTGAGTTTGTTTTCACCAACTTAATCCAACTTGGAATCACTAACAATCATCTCCATTTCAGCTCATTTTCCCCGCAATCTACATGTTCCTCACATACGCCATTTACTTCCACTTGTGCCATTTGGAGTTCGTTGATTCCACCTCGACAACGCCCCCTGACAGTGAAGTGGTTAACACGAAGGAAAAATATTGCGAACTCCATCTCGGCGTCAAAGTATTTGCTGCATTCCTCATTACCTGCCTTTTTGGATTTTTTTTATCCGAACTGAGAATGACGTTGCTTCTCATTAATGACTACAGATTTTGGACGAACTGGAGGAGCTGGGTACATCAATGTGCAATACTATATGTATGCATGTAAACTTTATGTTAAAACATTATTACGACTTTTCTTATTGTAGGTAACTCGATCAGGAATTCTTTTGATGGGGCTCACCCTCTGGCCTGCAAGCCAGATTCATATCGAAGTGTACAAAATCAGTTGGCAGTTTCCACTTGCTGCAGTACGGAAAAATTCATCTGGCCAATATATTTAATGATTTTGTACTTACTAATTTATTTTATATTTATTTATCTCCAATTAATTTCATAGATTGGCGTCTTCTACGCGTGGGTCGTGATTCTTATTCATTTGGACGTGTTCATCCCCAGCGTGGTTGTCAAAGTGGAGATGATGGTTGCTGTAAGATTTTTTTTAATCGTATAAAATTTATTGGATATTTTAGCCTCTAAAATTGACCTAAACACTTTTTTAGATAATTATCAACGTGCTCGAAATCACATTGTTGTTCACCCCACTTTTCATTGGATTTTATATGGGATTTACACTCATGTTTTATGATGTAAATTAAAGACCTTTGGGTTTCTGCAATGTTTTTTAAATCATCACTGGCTCTACATTTTACATTTGTTTAAATTCATTTCAGATCACGAACGCGATGCAATTCATAATGATGGTGGCGGACCTAGGCTCTGCGGATTATGAGAAACTCATAGACGACGTGATGGGAGAGGATGGTAACATTTATAGGACGTGGTATATGCTAGTTTCGTTTGCTTTTTGTGTCATCTTTGTTCTCGCGATTGGGATCGTGTTCCTCAACTTTTTGCTGGGCGTCACTCTGGATGATATTCAGGTGTTATTCCATTTCAAGTAGAAATGTCATGCTTTTTGAAGAAAGTAAAAAAAGTGAAAAGCCTTTTGACTTTGTAGAAACAAATGGAAGTTGCAGAAACGACAATCCTGTCGAATAAGGTGCAAATCTTGTTCGTCCTCGATCTCAACTATCCTACAAAATACAACGTGGCGTTTGAGGGGAATCCTCCTTACAAAAAGTATTGTATTTTTTTTAGTAAATGAGAGTATATTGTGCTTTAGTGACGTAGTAAAATTGGTTTTGGGTGTAGGCTCGTATGTGACCTAGAGCTTCCTCGTGACAGTCTCGAGTTGACAAAAGAGGTTCGGAGAGGACTTGTCTCGATTTTGGAGAAGAGGCAGGAGGCAAAGAAAGTTGACGGACAACGAATTGGAAATTATTCCGAGGAACACTCAAAGGTGTTTGAGTACTGAATTGGGAAAGCTTCTAGTCAAAGGGCCAAAGTAATTTTTAAAAATTTATTTTCAAATGAGCCTATACGAAAACAACATAAAACATTAATAAAGTGATCAATAAAAATGATTTCATTAAAGTTAGCATAATTCAAGCTTGGTCAAAAATTCTGTTTTAAATCAGTACAATATATACAATGCTAATTTGCATAACCATACAGAAAACAATGTTGAGTATCAAATCGTTAGAATCACAATTAAAACAATTCTTGTAAAATTATCGTCTTATTTACTACCACTCAAAAAAGGAATGCCGGTGTGTGCCCTCTTTTTTGTCTTGCATGAAATTGTGATAGTCTTCTTAGTAATCCAACGTTGAATCAGTCTGACTCGGAATCGACAATTTGTTCGAGCGGAGTCTGTCTTTTGGACTTCTTCAATTTCTTAAGAGCTGTTCCAAAGTAAGTAAATACTCAAATTCGGGTGGGCTTGAGCATTCGTGGGTACAAAACTGTTGCAGCAAGAGCCACGTCGGAGAGGTCGGCACCTTGCACTTTATCCAGTAGTTTTCCTACTAATGTGGCCGCATTTTGCTTGTCCATTTTAGCAAGTATTATATATATATATAGGTTTCCTTCAATGAATGGCAACTTCGATAAATAAAAACGTTACAACTGATTACTTATCCATTTCAAGTGTTTGCGACACTCGTTTACTCTTTGTCGTTTTCTGGAAACGTGTAGTTTGTGTGAGCAACTTATCAGGTACGTGTCAGGTCAATGAAATTTATTATAGAGTGGTTGTGTGTGAAGTAAAGTTTACGCTTCGATGATATATGCATTTCTGGACGCTTTTGTGTGCACAACATTGCCAGAACTTGGGGACAAGTGGAGTTATTGCTTTAATTAACTCTGAATTACAGAAAGGTCTGAGAGACAATGAATTTTTGGACAGTTTGGGCACAAATTTTTATTGCTATTACCACCATACTTTCACCAAAGGAAGATGTTACTCATTTTGAAAAGCAATTCGCCATTAGGCGTCATTCCGCCTGGAGTGAAATATCAGAGTCAACAAATCTCAGCAGTAATAGAACCGTTTGCAAGGCTCCGACTGTGATTTCGGATTTGGTATGTTAGATAATTCATTTTAACAGCTAAACATTAGAGTAAATACTAACGGTTAATTTTTTTTTACATTGGTCCCACTTTATTAGACACCGGACACTGCCTTTGTGAAACGACAGGACTTGAGTGACTTTGAAAAAGTAACGTCAACCGCAATCCATCAATGCTTCCGAAATGATTATCCGACAGGTTGGCGCTTGCCAAAGTTTACTGAGCAAAATCACTCCAGAACAAGTAACCCTTCTTCGCTCCAACACGTTCAGGATGATTGGTCTTACTACATGACTGCGGTAATTATTTTTGCTTCACTTCTAGTAGCAGCTTTTTCAAAATTGGCTAAGAATTTTAGTGCCAATCATCAGATGAAAATGAGAACGGAAGAAAATCGAAAAGAATTGCAGCAGCGACGAGAAGCCATTGAAAAGAAACAGGAAGAGAATAAAATAAGGATGGAGGAGCAAAGGCGGTGTTTCGAGGCGGAAAGGATATCACTGAATGAGCAACTAAGGAATGACGTTGTAACAAAATTAGAAATGATTGTTTCAGCGAGTCAAAACAATTTAAATAAATGGCTAGACCAGCCCGACTAATTTGACATTTTATGAATCATATTTACAGCAATTTTTATTAAATAAAAATAATCAATTTTTGTGTTCCTCATTGTACAATTATTATTTTTTAAATGTTATAATAAAATGGTCTCAATTATTTTAAATTTCCATATTCAAGCACTACTTCAGCCTTCATTAGATTCATGTATGGAACGGTAACCATGGTTAATTTATTAATTAATTTGTGTTAAATTATAAATTCTTCTGCGTTCACCCACGTTGCTTTTAAGCAAACGTTTTTGAACTGGGATAAATATACATGGGTTTCTTCCGATTGGATAACCGTCTCAACTTTTTCTGGTCACCATGGCAACAACACTCTTCTAACCCATTGTGATCTGCGGTGTACCTTTCCGTTGAAAACTTCGGGCGGTGATTGTAATCGGTTTGAGACCCGTTGAGGAGTCCTCTAACCGCTTCCTCAAGCTTCGGCGTTTCTTCTGAAAGGTGTCTCGAGGCTTTCACATAGTTTTGAAGCAGCCTTCCCTGTTGTGCCGTCTCCCCATCTAGAGCTCCCAAAATTGTCGGCGCGGCTAATGTAACGTCGGCCAAATCCGCTTTGTCTACTTTTTGCAAGAGATTTTCAATAACAGCAGCCGAATTCGCTTGAATTTGCTGACGGCGCTCGTGCTCCAACTCCATCGCCCTCTGCTCCAGTCTGGCAATTCTTTCTTCTTTGTTTTCGGCGTGATCCAACTTTTTCATTTGTTTTAAGTGAGCATGTTCCTTTTTCTGGGCCTGCTGTGAATTGTTCCACCAATTCCACAGTCTCAAACAAGACTGCATAATATACAAAGCGGCAGCCACGCAAATTGTTACTTCGGCAAAAATTACGAAAGGATCCATGATTACTATGAACTTCACCAGCAAAGGTGACTAGGATTTTGTCGGAAGGTCTGCTTGGGGCCTGAATTATAAATTCGTTCACTGAAGTAAAAAAGTGGTGTTATTTATAGAGAATTTTTACTTATATAAACGGTTTGTCGCATCTCAGGCACAATGGAGAAGCGCAAGTTGATAAGCAAGAGGACCTGAAAGAACATTCACATGAAATGTGTTGCTTAAAAAATATTTATGTGTATTTATGGACAACGTTTGCCTTTTTTTATTTGACCAAATACCAATATTGATACGTGGAGTGACCAATTTGCAACACTCCTGTCAATACTCCAAAGGTGGATGTACTTTGCACAAAGTCAAATTGATTTTTTTAGTTTGAGAATCGTTTCCTCTCAAATATGGGAAGTGAATATTGTCATAATATTGTGATTATCACAATAACACAATAAGTCATCGTAATTTATTCAAGTATCTCTTAATTTCCGGACTCCGGAGCCACCGTTGTCAAAACGTGTGAACTTTTAACAATTATAATAAACTCTTACGGTTTTCTACAAAAAGTACTAAATATGCTACGTAAATCACCAGGATTTACTGTACTATTTACGACAAATACTTTTCGGGATCAATGTTCCTCGTGCCGCCGTACCGTTGGCTTCTCATGCTTTTGTCAATGTTTGCATCGAGATACGGACCCCAATGAGCTTCTGTCACGTAAGATCTCATTGAGCGACGAGTTGTGGGTCTCATGACTGGCTTCACGAGCCGGATAACAATGTCGAAGGAGGATGGCACTAAATGTTTACGTACTGTTAATGAAATTGATGGACTCCCAAATGTTCGGATAGTAACTGTCCAGAATGGCTGTCACAGCGACATACACCGGAAGGCAACTGGGACACCCTTGTTCTGTCAGTGTGAAGGAGCCAAGCTCCACAAGAATCAAAGCTTGAGAGACATTCTTCCCTTCAGCCCTGAGATCAAATACTTGCCGACAATGCATCTCGAACAAGTGAGCGAGCCAACGCTGAGCTAGCTTCGACTTTCCAGCGAGGACGAGGGTTCTCGTTTGCCAGTCAGCCATCCACAGTTCGCCAACTGCGATGCAATTCAAGGTCATTCAGTTATGGCATAGTGTTGAATGTGTTGTTTTCAGCTGGAAGCAAAAGTGCATACCTGGTCTGCCAGTCTTATCAAAGGCTCCAGTTGGGAAGATAGGCATGTCTTTAATGATCCAGGACCAGTCCTCTTTGTCAATTGTGTCCATTTTTTCTTGCTCTCTCCATTTTAACATCTGATAGGCAAATGCAAAAATATGAAAAATTATATAATTAAATATTACAATTAAAAAATATATACGGCTGAATTTTAGTACTCACGTCAGTAAACATAGTTTCGGCTGCTCTGACGTCCAAATTCTTGGCTGCAAAATTAATTATAAAAGTTGTATAAATTTACAAGGAATTGGTGCAATTGTAAATGTAGTGTCATCGTAATTTTATGGAGATCTTACCACGAAGGAATCGCATGAGGTACAAATCATCCTTGGACCACTTGGCTGCCAAAGTTCCCGGAGTGACTTTGGGAAGGACTAGTTTCTTAAACTGGAAAGCAATAAAAAAACTTCATAACATCGCCCCAAATGAGATATTAAGTAATCATTAAATTATTAAATTACCCGTTCGAGGGCTTTGTACTCCTGTGGAGTAATTGTCGCGTCTTCCTCGTACGTTAGGCCACTCACGTCTACGACAAACGCCGCTAATATACACAATAGTACAACGCCTCGTTGCCACATTTTTTCTAGAAATTTTTAAGACTCAAAGTTCCCAAAGTATCTTTTATTACAAAGAATAATAAAACGAAATTTTTTTAAAAAGGGAAGCAAACTGCAATGCTTCAAGAGCTGAGGTTCAGGGATTACTGTTGATGAAACAAGGTTGTCCTCAAGCTTTATACGATTGCCCTTCAGAAATCGGCAGAGTTTGCGATTTGCATATAATATGCTGGAGAATATTTTCGCATTTTTCTTCTTATAGCTGACCCTCATTATGATTCATCTTGAGAGCGGTTGCAAACGTATCAAATTATGTGTGGATTTAAAACGGAGATAATCGACGGTGCTGATGGAGCTGTCAAGAGTTTTTTGCCAATTAAATTTTCAGGTTGAGAAACTTGCTTTACGAAATTTTCAGCGAGATCACTCTCTAATACCTAAGTAATTATAAATTGTTAGTTGTGAGATTAGCGCTTTATGATTTAAGAGGTTAAAAGCATTTACAAAATAGATAGACAGACAAACGCGTTGCTGGATATTTTTTACTGTGAATTTTGAGTAGGTGCATTTTTTATTTTAAAAAATTGGTATATATCACAAATCCCCTGGATATGCATATAGACCACAACAAAGTTGCAAGATTATATTTGGATCATAACAAAAGTGTGCATGGTGAACTTGGTTGTTGGGAACAAATGGACTAAGACAATCAATTTGTTAGCTGACCCTGGCTTCTGTAAAAATCATATGCAACTTGCTATATTTACAATCACTTTGAAGAAACTGGTTTTTGTGGAGAAAAAAACGGTTGACAACAACACAGCGGTGAGGTCCGCGCATGATCATGTTTTGCTGGCCACTTTGAAGTGGCTCACCTCAAGTGCGTAGTTGTGTGGATGTAAAGGTGTAATTTTCATAATGACATGGCTTCCAAAAGCATGTATCCGAAAAGTTGTAAATGTAAATTAGTTTAGGTCAGTAAATACCATAAGGATTTTCATGGTTATGAGATGCGTCTCTATATTCCACCTGTAGCCTTCACGTTTCTGTCTGATCCAATTTAGTGAACAATTTACACATTATTCTTTGAGCACCACTTTGAATACAAATTTAAAAGCATTTTTCTCCTGTCAAATCGATTTCAAACGGAGTTGAGGAAAATCCAGTTTTTCTCTGAATCTCTCCAAATTGTGCTCCGCAATCAAGATTATGTTTACATGAAAGCATGATTGTCAAAATTATAGGTACACGCGTTTTACATGATTTTAATCATCATTCATGATCGATAATGAGTGTCTGCCTCTGGAGTCTAGAGATGGTCGAAAATTTTCCAGAAAAAAAACCGGCCACTCTGACTAGCAAAAGTGGATTGTGCAAAAACATTTTGTCATGGTCAAGACATTGCTGAGAATTTGAGTTGAAGTGGAAAAGAGATTTGGTTGCATTTTTTATTATCAGAGAACCACAAATTGCGACTGGAAAACCCTGAGGTGATACACATTTATTGTGACTGTGATTTAATATTGATTTTGTTGCAAGGAGATTTTATTGTAGAGTTTATTCAACTTACCCTTGACTTGCCATTTGCATCTGAAAATCCTATGGGTAATGGATGACTGTGGTGAAATTTGCTAATATTATGCGATGCCGGTTTTTGTTGTGATTTGTTATGTGTCAGCTATGATTTGGTCAACTAGCACTGTATCCATAAACGGGAATAATGTAGCTGATTGATTGCTCTGCTTGATATGAAAATAAGCACGTGTGTATTTGTGACTGCCTCAAGAACTCAGTAACCCTGTATCGAGTTCAGATATAACAAACATCTCGAATTGAAGCAAGAAGGTTTACTCATAAGCAGTAAATGTAAAAGTATTATATTTCGTGCTTTAATTTACATACAATACAGTTTGGCTACAATATTTCTTGTGAAAAACAAACCAATTACAGAATCGATCTCTGTAACTGGAATATGTGTTGTGTGATTTGATATTACAATTGCAAATCTTTGTTTTTTAATCCTGACGTCGGCCTAGCAGACAGGTAATATTAAACTTGTAAATCTGAAGGAAAACCCATATCTAAATTTCTAGTGGAAGAATTCATTGTTGCTATTGAATATAATTGGAATTTCACAGAAGAATATTGGCATAAAATTATTGTGTTGTGATAAAAACACTTCAATTCTGGACTCCGTGATCTTTTTTAAATGGTCTCATCGGATCAAACTTGTGCCTGTTGCGAGGCTCATTTTTGAGGAAAGCGTCTGAAAAATTAGGTAGCCATGAATGACAACTTTTCTCATTTCACTTTCTTGAAGTTTTAGCAGTCCATCAATGTTTACTTCACACTAATAAATGTAATCGGAGAGGTTTGTAATGGGTATACAAAGGATGCGAATTCACAAACAGTAGTTCAACTTTACGCTACAAATCAACGCAATATTAACTTTTAAAGTAAAAAATAATGAATAAATTTATAGGATTCATTTTTTTAGAAATAGCCTAGCAAGAAGTGACTCATATTCACCTTGAGTTCCTCAAGGTTACTCTGGCATGTAACATTAAAGACACTGCTGCTGGCAACTATAGGGGTCGATTATTGAGTTGAGAGTGGAATAAAAATATCGGTGGAGTAACAGACTTGGATATGCTTTATCAGATGATAACTTTTTCGGCTAAAACATGATCACACTATAGCAATAATAGCAATAATAAGCAGCAAGAATTGTACCTATGATTCCACAGATTTTTTTGTAATAATACCACTTTATTGCAGACGGTAGTTACTTAATACTCAGTTTAACATGGTTTCTGAGGTCGACTTCTACAGATAACTTAGTCCATCTAACACTATGGCTTAAAGCCGCGACAGCCAAGAGAAACCGCGTGTCTTCCATAATGGTAGAAACCTCCCACATCATTGAGCTGCCCCCGAGTCGCTTGGGAGAGGAATGGTGGGAAACCATGGGGAAAAACCACCACCGTCGGCAGGAATCACACCTGTGTAGACCCATTCGGCTCTTTCCCAAGCCAGCTCAATAAATTATTTTTTTCGAATAAACGTTTATGAATAATAATTAATAATTATTAGGAGACTGCAGGTTCACATGGAGGACCGGAAGAATACACACGACCAATCTGTGGTGCGATCTTTTTTTTTTCAACGAAAAAAAAACGGCATTTTTAAGCTTAAAATACTACAACTTCGAACGTATTCAGGTTCTCAAAACTGATTTTACACATTGATTCCAAAGATTAAACTCCTAGACCTCATAACCTGCAGTCTTCTCGCTAAACCTCTGCGATTTTAGTATTAACATAATTCGTGTACAATTTTAACATTTACGACAAGTCCAGCTCAAACTAATACGAAACGCACATTGTCCGTCATATTAAATATAGTCAGTTAAAATACTAACGTAAAATGGTAAATCAAATTAAATTACCAACGGGATCTTCCAAAAAGTTTTATATCTGAATTGATAGATGTGGGGAAATAATTTTTAACAGTTTTGATACCCGTACTATATTAGCAAAAATATTTACAGTTATGTTTTTTTCGGCTGAAAATAAGAGAGTAGGGGTTATCGCACTCTTAAGCTTAAAACCAACCAGCATTTATTGAGTCAATTATTTATGAGCATCAATTACCAATGCCGAATATTTTTAACACACCCGTCTTTTTGATGTACATTAGGTCCCTGCGCATAACAACATAAAGGGTTTCCTGGTTGTCGTTGAATCCGGGAATGAATTTGCACATATTGATGTTTTTATACAATTTCCCTACATTGTAATTCTGCATCACATAATTTTGGACCGGTTTCATCGTTGGCTCCTCCACATTCTGTATAACCAATGATTCCTCCTCAATGTAATTAAAACCCTTTTAAGTGGACCTAAAGGAGAGTTGTCGTCTTCTGCCTTCAACCTCTCCACAAACTCAGGATATGGGACGGCTTTAACGGTTATCCCAAACTCCTTTTCCGCTACTTCAATCAACCTCTCTTCTATGTCACAATTCGCCTGTCCCAGTGTGTACACATCGGATGGAGCCTCAGGATTGAAGAAAAGTTGAATGGAGTACTTAGCACAATCATCCACTGGAATTGCGGGTAGTGGCATTCGTAAATTTGGAATGCAGCCCAGCTTCAAAAATGCGAGCCACCGGAGCATTACATGATTTCGGGCAAAGTCCGTTCTCCCAGTTTGGGTATCTCCAGCAATTAAAGGGAATCTGAAAGCTTTCCCTGGAACACCACGCGCAACCCCTTGCCGAACAAGTTGCTCTGCAATGTGTTTCGACACGGAATAAGCAGAGTTGTATGGAACATTATCAAAAGCACC
>JAHZMW010003298.1:0-34083 GCA_027743745.1 Alloscopus bannaensis
AATGAGACAATGACATATTTGAAATCGTCTCACTGTCACGATTAATCATGATTTGAAACCAGTATGCTAACCTTTTGTTATGCATATTCATGCAAATATGTCGAATTGGTTTCTCTGTTTATTATGAATCTCTAAACCGATATTACCTTAACGCTACATAAAGCAAATGTCAATTGAGCCTGGGGTAGCAGTACAAAGCATTTAATTTACCGTCCTTCAACCGATGATCATTCAAATGTCCCAAGTCCCTTCCAGCTCGCCACGTTTGAATTAGCCAACCTTTAATTACGAAATAAGATCCTTGTTCAAACCAATACTTGAGAAGACTCAAAATCAAAGGATGGCAACAGACTGGTGTAGCCTCTGTTTTCCTCACACAAAAAGTTGTACTATTAACCTTACTAGAGCAGGACCAGAGCGATATTTTGGTGTGTAAGGGGAGCATAAGTTATAAGCCTCTCTTTCATTGAGAATAGATACATTCTGTAAAAATTACACACGTCTCTCATGGAGAGCGAAGACACGAAAGTACGAGAGGATGAGAGGACCCCAATGAAGAGCCATCATATCGTCAGATGTATAATATTTTATATATCTAACTCTGCATGTACAAAACTCTCGAACATTTACTTGTAGGAAGGGTAACAGGCATTCTACGGTAGAACATTGAATGTTGTAAATGTATGGCAGTGGTGGTCGTGTGTGGTAAAATAGAAAGATAGAAGTTGTTGGTGGAGTATATCGTGCTCCTCGCTATTATTGTAGAGGAAACAAGTACTTTCTCCCAATATATGGGCTTCATCGTTCATTCCACACACACGAGAACGTTGGGGATTTTATTTTAAAAAAAGTAATAATAAAAGTTAAAGTTAAAACCAAGACGCCTGTTAACCTCACAAAGATTAGAGCGTCAACTACAGTGTGGTATGGTGGTGGTGATGTGGACACGGTTGTAATTTCAATAGATTTTTTTGCCAAGACAATGGTCGTGTAGTTGTGGAACGTGTCTCACCTCATTGAAACTCTGATTTGGCTCCGACATTTGGGAGACGACAATTTGGCTAATCGCGATGTGAGTCTGCGATGCCGACAAGGGAGCGCATGTGGTCGTCGTCAAAGTGTCTAGGAATTGCGTTTAGATTAAGGACAGGTCAAGTGGACAACTCAATGTCGCTGTGGTGACGACTTTTTTTGAGTTTTAAATTGTGTAAATAGCGAGGAAAGTGATCATTCTGAGATTGTGTGTACATATATGTCAAAGGTGTGGATGCGAGGCAGTGTGTGATTCTCGTTGAGTTTCGTTTGTTTTAGCGGTTTGTGTTCCATCGTTTTAATTGATCTTCATCTCGAATTTTAGTCTGGTCAACTGGCAAATTTACGAGTCAGGTAAACTGGAGTCAAAGGTTACCTATATTTTAGTCTTATTTTTGAGGTAATGTTCGTCTTTTTTGTGTCTGCCATCTGCTGTTGTTAGCTGTGTCAGATGAGGTCAATAATGTATTGTTGATAGAACGGAACTGTTTTGTTTACTTGTTTTTTGTTGTTGTTGTTTAAATATTCTTACATTCTTTATTAAAGTTTGGTGATATTGTTTTGCAGGGATTTCTTCGGATTTATTATCGGAGATGATTGTGGAACACACGGAGTCATTTCAAGCCTGGCTAGCTAAGGTCTTGAAGCCCCTGTAAGTTGACGTCAGGTGTTTTGGCTTTAGTGGGGTGCAGAAGAAGGTTTTCGGTGATGGAAACGAAATTGTGTTGAATTTCTAGATGTGATGCTGACCCTGGAGCTCTCGCGAAATATGTATTGGCACTCATCAAGAAAGATAAGTCTGAGAAGGAACTGCGACAGAGTATGATCGACCAGTTGGATGTTTTCCTTCAGGGTGGTAAGTCAGAATAATGAAAAGAGTTGGGCACGTTTGTATGTTGAGTATGTTTTTGTGACAATTTGAGGTTAACTACTTCACAAAATGTGTTTGTTTCTAGAAACACACCAATTTGTTGACAAGTTATTTGAAGCTTTAAACAGTAAGGAGTACTTGAACGCAAAGTCGACGGAGTCATCCCCGACTAAAAATGAGTCACTTCCTGAGAAGAGTACCGAGTCTGCGTCGTCGACGTCAGGAGGAAAAGCTGAGAAGCCTGCGAGTACTCCCTCAGAAACTGAACCAACTTCTTCAACCTCTGGTCCAACCGTAACTGTGAATACTTTGAATCCAACGCCTGCGGGAAATGAAGGGTCTTCTAAGAAAGGTTCTTCAACACTCTCCGTTACACCGTCAACGCTTTTGAATTCTGGAAACGCTGAAGCAACAATCGATTCTAGTGGAAACAAAGATGATACCAAACCCCGACGGGATAGGCGTGATGTATGCTGCACTATTCACTGCTCTCCAATTACTTAACGGACAATTGTGAAGTTTTTAAAAACTACAATGAACTCTTTTGAATTATTCCAGGATGATCGTGATAAGAGGCGCAAGCGTAGGACGGATCGGGAGCGGAGGGGTAGCAGGTCACGCTCAGGTGACCGTAACAAAAGATCTCGAAGCCCTAGACTGGAACGAGAACGTGAACGAGAACGAGAACGGAACGAGAGGCTCCGGCACAGGCTCAGAAAATCTCCTCCCCTTCGTTATGTGAGGGATGTGTGGGACAGACGGTATTTATGATATGCATAACTACGTTAATTTCTGTCAAAGCCGCTTTTGCCAGCTACCGGCGTGTGTTAACTGTCGGTTTTTAATATTCTAGTAGGAGGTCCAGATCGCCAATTAGAAATCGCTCCGCGTCACCTCGTAACAGGAGCAGAACACCACCACGGTACCGTCGTCCTTTTAATTCCAGCCGCTCCAGATCTCGCTCGCCCATCATCAGGGATAGATCCAGATCCAGGTCTCTTTCACGATCACCTGCTAAGGACAAGAAAGACTCTTTGTTGCCTCTCCCTCACGTTCACTCTGATCCTGACCTGGCCATCAAAGACTCAACTGATAAACCATTAGTTCAAAGCGTTGTTGTTCGACCAGGACAACCAGCAGAAGGGTCTGAGATAAGTAAGGGACTTTATTTATCCTTGCCACACATCTCGTAATAATGTTTTTTTTCAGCGCGATGCAACATTGCAAAACTTTTTAGTCATTTACCATTTACATCAACAGGACATTACTATTGTGTAGTTAATCAGCCAAGACGTGACTCTGGTATAGACAGGGTAACTTTGATGAGTGTTTGAGATAAAAAAAAATTATAAATTTAGAGAAGCAGGAGGCTTCGCTTACGGTTTGTGAATTGTTATTTAGTTGTCGTATTAGATTAAGATTGAAAAAGCTAATTGCTGTGTCAGTTACGCTTTTATTAACGAATCATATTTATCCTGTGTCGTAGAATCGGGCTACGCTGTGCCGCCGCCAGCGCCGGGTGTTTCTGGGAACAGATGTAGAGATTTTGACGGTACATCATTTTTCGCATTTGCAAACACGAAAAGATCATTCTAACTTCTTAGGTTTCACTTTCCTTTACAATTTCTTTTGTCTGCACGACAATGCCAGTGATTGGGTAAAGGATGTAAATCTAGCGTCATTTTTGTAACGAATTTAACAGAAAAGGGTCTTTGCATGCGCGGAGAACTCTGCCCATTTGACCACGGCAAAGATCCTGTGGTACTCGAGGATATTGTAGTGCCAGGTGTAGGATCGGGTGCGCCCGGATACGGAGCAAGGGGTGTCGTTCCAGTGCCCGGTCCTGGTTATAACGCTCCTCTTGTGCGACCCACCATCATGGGTATAACCCTGTGTTTCTTAATTTTATAGTTGTAATACCACCAAAACTATGCTGTGTATTAGTTGCGCGTTGAAGCTAGTCGTATGCACGGGTGGCTGTTTGTTTTTAACTAAAGTTCACTATTATTTTAGGTTAAGATTTGATTATGTTTGTTAAATGATTTATACATGTGTCTACTGATTTAGGGGAGTACTATCCTGATAGCCCTTCTATTGAGCCGTCAGTTGGATGGGGCCCTGGAGCACCACCGTTTCGACCACGTCACATGGGTAAGTCCTACTGCACAAGATATTCTTGATAATTTACTTGGTATTGCACAGAGGAGAGTGGATTTTCTAACAAATGCATGTGTGAAAAGGTTTTGATTCAGTTGCACGGGGTCGTGGAGGTTTGCTATTACGTCCGTCAGCTATGGGACCATATCCAGGTTCGCTACCCTTTACAGTCTAATGTATTTCCATTTATTATGGAAAATTTAGTTCATACAAGTATCGTACGGTGCTCTACAACAGACTATACAAATGCGTAGGTATTTACTTGTCGGCGTAAGTGTTGAGACATCTGCGCCCTAAGCCTAAGTAGTGGAAGTCACCGTTGTGAAACATATGCTCGGCCACAAGTATCCTTTCGTGATTCTTTCGCAAAAAAGAGTGGGGGATAATGTCGACCACACTCATGCGTTGTCCTCCGGAATGCACCCCGCTTTCTGTGACGTGCGAGAACCAATCTCGTAACACTTCGTCTGGGTCATTATCCGCAACCAGGACACGAGCGATCTCAGCTCTCTGGTGGGCGATCGTGGGAAATCTCCGCTTGTTTTTGAGAATGCTGCGACTGTTGCATGGTTCGCCGACATGCATTTGACATCTTTGATTTAATGTTTGTCGTGACTCCCCGAAGTAGCACGCAAAAGTGTCCTCCTCTTCGCATTGTCGACATACTCCCACGTAGACGGTGTTTTTGGTGAAACAATACGCCCGTTTCGTTAGCTGCAACTGCCCGTTGGGCCCCAGATTAACAGTTGGCGTCCGTCCGACGCGAGTACACAAGTGGCATAATGGCCTGTGGCAGGGATAAGTCCCAGAGCCTAGCCAGCCTAACCGTGAGTTGTGGGTGATGTCCGCTGCCAGCTCTGCAAATAAGAATGCAATGGCTAAAACGTGTCAGTCATAAGTAGCCTCTACTATACGAGTGATTATTATAATGATAACACGAGAATATAAGTTATATTTGAACATTCATACTCACCGTAGACACTGTTATTTGCTGCGTTTCTCATTTGGTTGATACACCGTCCGGTTCTCCAGTGAAAGGGGTGTCTCGAGGTAGCTTCTCGACTACAACTGTTCCTCCACAACAGTATTCCACCCGGATCTTTTTGAGGTCCAAATTGCGAATCAAGCGAAGATATCCCCTTAAACCACGGCTATCATGGGTGTCGAATCCCATTGCTAGTCGCGTTTCGTTCGAATTCATGAACGTCTGGAATCGTCGTCGTAAATTCGCTCCGGTACCAATTCGACCCCAAACTATTTCCTCCATCTCCTCCAAAGTCGGGCAATAACGCGCGTTCGGCCCTTCAGCGTCAGGAATAAAGGGGTCACCAGTCACATAATTCCACTCCCAGATGTTCTCTAAATCGATAACGGCAGCCATGTCGTCAATTTGCAATTAAACTCAAACAATTAATTCACTTTGTGCAAGTTCTACAATACTGTCTTGAAGTAATCACTGTCTGAACCACACTGGGTTGCACAGTCCGAATGGTTATGTGTAACTCGCAGTTCTACAAGAACTACCTTGTGCACACAATTACGTTTTCATTACGTAAAATACTCGAACCTCTCATCAACCAAAATACTTTACATACCATGCATCATTACGAAATGCATGTTTACATTTCAAAAACGTTTTTTCTGTGTGGTAGCCAATTGATCATTATTACCTTTCCCTTACCAGTTCCTGGCCAACGGCAGCTGATCAGTGTACCTGTTGTAGGTGTACCACCTGCCGTGCCTGTGATGGGCGATTTGCGTGGACCTCATCCGCCAATGCCACCTATGCCCATGCACCCGATGCGAGGTGTTCATGGAATGAGAGGACGAGGACGCGGAGGTTTCGATCATGGGCGCCTGGGTGCCAAACCTCCTCGGAACTATGCAAACTGCTCTTTGGAAGTTCGAAAAATCCCTCGGGAGCAAAATACGATTATGGAGTTGAATAGTCATTTTCTTCGGTTTGGAAAGATTATCAACATTCAGATAAACCATGATAATGATCCAGAGGCAGCACTTGTGACGTTTAGTTCTCCAGCTGAGGCTCAGCTTGCTTACCGATCAACCGAGGCTGTGTTGAATAATCGCTTCATCCGCGTGTTTTGGCACAATAAAGAAAAGGTGGGTTTAATTTCCCAGTAATTTGTGGTAAACTTTAGAAGATGCGCGGAGTTTGCTGATTTAAAGCCGACTTGTATTTTTGCAGGAGAACGAAGAAGAAACCGAAGGTCCGGTTCATGCAAGGATTCCAGTAAAAGAGCGGTTGGGTGCTCAGCAAGAAGTTGTGGATGAGAGGAAACATGAACATGAAAAAATTCTACTTGTAGGAAACAATCTTACTAAGACAGTGTACAACAATGCAGCTCTTATGACAAAGAAAATGGAAACTCCTCAGGAGAAACTTCAGGTAAATGTATTTAAGATTTGTATTATATTTTATGACCTGTAAGACAAACTAAAGCAGTTATTCTAATTGAATGCTTCTGTTACAGGCCGTTGAAGCTATCAGGAAGAGCCAGGAACTGCTAGCTGCTCAAGAAAGCTTGAAAAAGCTTCAAGAGCAGAAAAAGCAAGAGGTTCTGAAAATGTCCAATGATTTGCGAAAGCGAAAGCACACCATGATGGAGGAGAAAATAGAGCAGCAAAAGAAACTCATTGCCAAACTGGAGCTCAATAAGGACAGAATGAAGCCTGAAGACAAGGAAGAACTCATCAGTTTGATCAAGTCACTGCAGGAAGGTGTGGAGGATTTACGAAAGGACCTCGATGACTCTGGTCCCGCGGTTGCTAAACGACCTGCTCTGCAGGTTCCCAAGTCTAAGGAAGAGGTACGCAATTTCACAGCAGCAGTAAACAAATAAAATGTGTAAATAATATAATACAAGTATTTAATTTTTGATGTAGGCGCAGAAAGAAATGCTCGATGCAGAGTTAGATTTGATCAACAAAGAACAACAAGGAGGAGACACAAACGATCTTCAAAAGCGAGTTAGTGAACTGAGAGCCCAGGCAAAATCAATGGGACTTCTTGGAAGTCGTGGTCGTGGGACATTTCGTGGAGCTGGAAGAGGAGGATTCAGGACTCGCGGTGTTCCACGAGGGTATGTTAACCCAATCACCAATATAAGTATTGAGACTATTTCTTGTAGACTTGATGTTCAAGAGTCCACATTTATTTTGTAGAAGAGGAAGAATGCGCGCTTTAAGAAGTGTTGATCGGCGACCCACAAAGATTCGTGCAACTGGCTTTCCTGCTGCTAAGCTCCCGGAAGTTTTACAGCATTTTGCGGTAAGAATCTAGAACACTCACTTTGAATAAGTACAACAATATACTGTTTTTCATACAACTGCGTGATGTATTGGCATTTCACAAAAAATATGTTGTTGTACTGTGCAGTTATTTGGACGCGTTCGAGATTACGAATCAGATAACACGACTCCCGCTGTGTTTGTTAACTACGATTCCCGGAAGTGCGCGGAGGTTGCCATGGCTAACGGCAAGGTTTTTCAAGATATCAATCTGACATTGGCTTGGGTCACGGAAAACACCACAGATGCCAAACCGTGCCAAGTTGAGAGCGCCAACAATGGCGAGGCGTTAAACCATGACGAAATCGATACCAGTGCCTCCATCGATGAAGATGATGATGAGGTTTGATTTTGCTTCTTTTTTTATTTAATTTTTTGTATCATTGTTGGTAGCCAAAGTGTCTTTTGTGCTACCTTGTGTGCTGTTGATATTAATATTGGAAATGAATTGCAATGGAATGGCAGAAACATGATACAAGGTATTTTTTTCAATACGTAGCTTGGCGATATTCTGAATAGTGAGATACTATTGACCGGAGAAGACGACGAAGAAGACGATGAAGATCGCAGTTGGAGGCGATAGTGGTTTTCTGCAACTCTGAAGAAGTACACTCAAAGCAACTGTACAATTACGAACACAGTGAATGCTACTTTTAATTACTTTTATTCATCATCAACCAATTCACTAATCAAAAGAAGCAATCTAGATGAAACCATATTTACTATTCTTGTATCATCCACTTCTACAATGTACGATATTACAGGTTATGAAAAATTGTTTACGAATAATGCTAGTGTTGAGAGTTGAAGAGAAAGAGGTTTTTATCGGAACTCAAATGTAATCTTATCCAAAGCTGTAGCGAGAGCAACAAACAATTTTGTCGAAAACTTATGTGTACACTTACGAGTATGTTCAGAAGAAATAGTGTTGCAACTTTTAACGATACCTCACATTATTATAACTATATCGAGTTGTGCATTCAAGCCTGGGCTTGGTAAGATGAAGGAAATGATCTTTCCGCTTTTTTTCTTTCTGTTACTTAAACTATAGGATCAAATGGATCAATGATTAATTCTGTGAGCGTTATATACACTACATGAGAAAAAAATAAATGTATCAAGCATCTTACTTTTTTCTGTCTTTGCTGGTTATAAATATATGTAATGTTATAATGTACACGTATTACCTTTGTGAAGAGCAAGTTTTAACGAAGGATGACTAATTTTAGCCATTGTCAGATTTGATAAGATGGAAACAAGATAATATTGTACGTAAACTGATTTTCAAAGTATCCAAAAAAACAAACAATGAGCTCTCAAAATCGAAAGAGCAAAAACAACAACAAAGTAAACAAAGAAACTAAAGAATCAAAAGAATAATATATATCAAAAATAATATATATAAACCAAAATCTACGACGGGGATGGAGAGAAAAAAAGAGAAATCTTGAAGAAAAGTAAAAAAAAAGCTCTACTTTTCTGAAGTGAAAACAATAAAATGGATTTCGTTGGATATATTTGATTTATCCAGTTTGATACTTCTGAAATATGCTGATGTATTGTGCAATGATTTCTCGAACCATCATTCCAACTTCATATTCACTCAACTTTGCATCGCATTGGGTCATTCGTTGGTGCCTTTATGCTGAATTTCGATTAATGCATCGTGCCACTACTTTAAGTAATACAAGCAGTTGACGTGAGACATTTTGATGGATGTTTATGCATGAGAAAATTTAATGTCAGGGATGACAAAATGAAGAGCGTAAGATGATGGCAATTTTTAAGTAGAAATTTATTTTCATACACGCCAGAATGAAGCATTACATGAGAATTTTACACACACACACACACCTGTACTTTCAAACTACACTCTACATGTCACGTTTATAATCCACGGTACACGCAAAAATATGTTTGCCTTCGGCACGCTTACATATAAACCATCAGTAGTAAAAAAGTGTTGTCAGATCAAAACTACAGTGATTTATCAAATAAATAGCCTAACACTACAATAATTCTTAAGACCCGTTTTACCCGTGATTTTTAAAAGGTATATTATTTCATCAATAATATCACTGTGGATACATAAAAAATGCATTCTCATTCTAGGATTTAAACTTAAATATCGTAGCAACACCATAATTGTATTTATATATTTTTTTTTATATAAGTTGTGTGTAATAATAAATCAATGTACTCAGACAGGAACTGTTCGTTACATTTTTTTCACCAGTCAGTAATAATATATGTAGCCTAGAGGTAAGCATATTAGGAACATTACACCGAAACCCCCATTCCCCCGATTGGGCCGAGAGTGGTGTCAATCGAAAGCGTAATACTTGGGGAGTTCAAATCGTGAAACCGTTTCGAGCGGTCGGCTCTACTTCCGGAGTAATCAGGCTCGGTAGGGTTACTCATTATCCCTTATACCCATTATAGGGTTGTTGCCCCATAGTTACATAGTATATTATGAGGCTGTTGTTGTCGTCGTCTATGAATTATTTACCTCCTGTAAAGCCTTTTTTGTAGCTCCGAAACGGCTCGAAATGGTTTCATGATTTGAACTCCCCAAGGCACAGGCTTTTGATTGACACCACTCTCGGCCCAATCGGGCGAATGGGGGTTTCGGTGTTTTATACCGCATATTATTTTGTATGTTGTATGCAAATTTATTCAAATATATATATATATAGATATATAAATCTCTTTTTTTCCTTACACTAACTATCTCTAAAGATGTAGTCGTTTCTATTACACTTACATGCAAATACCCGTAATCCGTTGCAAATGACAAAAACCAGTGAGACCCCACAAGACAACCATTGGATTGCTTCTCAATGACTGCTAGAGACCCTCAGACATGATTTTTTTCGGATTAGATTGCGATTAGACTCTCTGTGTATACATAATAATATAGACGGTCTCTATATCATTATATAATTTACCCGTATTCTTGTGAATTGTGATGTTTACTTACAAACTAGAAAATACATTTAGTGTTTGTAGAGAAAATAGGAAACGTTCTAAAAAAAATGAGACAAGTCTCACCTTTTTCATACAACTATGTATTACGTGGAAGTAGAAAAATTGCCAGCGACGTAACAAAATATAGATGACATTTTAGGGCACAGTTAACAGAAACAGTGTGATAGTATTCGTAGTAGTAGTAGTACAAATTGCGGAGATTCCTATCCTATCAAGTTCACTTTGACACCGGGATAAGATACATGGATCATGTACTCATCATGTTGAACACCCTCCCGAAGCAGGGGCTCTTGTAACATTTCTATGTATAAAGGTATATAAATTGGTACGTTAAATCTTCTTGCTGCAGTTCATAAAACTATTTCACGATTGTTAACTGGATTCATTCATAACCGGTTTCACAAGCTTAACAAATTACTTTATACTCCTTTGTTTGTTCAGGATATTCACTATAACTGGAATGTGATTTTTTTTCTTTCGCTTTCTTTCTTTCGCTTTTCACTGGTTTATTTTGTTTTCTTTGTAAATTATGAACGTTTCTCTTAGTCTTTAGTGCTATCTCTCTTTTTTCATTTTTTGAGCATGTCACTTGACGCTTTGCGTCCAATTGAGGACTGAATACAACAAGGAGAAAGTGTGTAGTACCAGCTTAAATAGGAACTATAGTTTTCATGAAATGAGACAAATTACTCCAAAAAATATCCGAGAGAAAACAATGGAATATATAGTATGGAGTAACTCAAAGACGGCAGCTTCGCTTTGTTTAAAGAAGAAAACATTTCAGAAAATATTTTTTTTTTAGAATGAGGAAACAAGGAAGGACGAACGCTTGCCTAAAAAATAAAAGCTGTTACGTTTCTCTTAAGATTATTACGCAGTCTTCAACAAAGACGGACACGATGATTCAGTTCATAGTCTACATTTTAGAGCAATATAATAATATGATGATGTGTACTACTATGGAACGATACAAAACTATCATTTTGAGGTAGTTGTTACAATTGTTGGCCTTATACTGGCTTACTGATTACAACACATAATCTCTTGTGTGTTACCTAAGTCTAGAGTAGTACAGTAGAATGACGCTCATTTGCGTCTAGTCAGTACTTGTAGTACGCAAATGTGTAATAATAATAATAATTAATAACTAATGTGTGAGATGAAATCCAAAAGGAGAAATGAGGCTGACAACGAGAGTTGTCATGGTACACATTTCCACTACACTCGGGATGGGGATGGGATGTCATCGGAAGATGACTCATTCTTACCATTAGTGCTGCTGTCCGCAGCACGATCCTCGTCACTGTACAAATCCGGCGTTTCCGAGCTCGTGTTGGAGTTGCAGTAAGATCGTAAAATTAAGGAACCATGAGAGACCCCACTCCGTGGGCTGGGCGAGGAAGCCGTCACGCTGGAACTGCTCCCACTGTAATGCCGACTCCGAATCGTGCTCCCATTCATTGACAAGTCCTCCGGAACGGTTTGCTCCGGCACAATTCCAGCTCCTGGAAGGAATCTCAGCCCTTTCCCCGTGGCCGTTGAGACAGGCACACCCTCCAGCCGAATGATGCGCCTCGTCTCGCGACTCTTTCGCTCTCGCTTGATGCCCCCATTTCCTCCTCCACCACCACCAGTGCCATTCACATGGACGTCAGCGGAGCCGGGCGTGAGTTGTGGTGGGGACGTATCTGAAGAGGAAGAAGGCGGATAATGAATCAATTTGCCCTTGCGTTCGTTCGCCTCGCTATTTTGCCCGGGACTCGTCTGACTTTGACTTTTGGGCAGGACGTGATGGTTGTTGTTATTGTTGACCGTAGGCGGACTCCCATTCTGATCAGCTCGAGCATGGAGGAGGTTGTTGTTCAAGTTATTATTCAAACTTTGGACGACTCCGTTCTTCATCCCCTTCATCGGAGGAGACTGCTCAATCTCCATTTTGATGTGACCGTCATTCATCATCAGCACTGGGCTCTTCTCCAGGGGGAAGATGAGGGGTCGAATGAATGAATCGTCAAGCGGCTCGTGAATCGTCAAGTGCTCTGCGTCCTTCTCGAATTTTTCCTTCTTCACGACCAAGTCATTTTCGGAGGAGGGTACAACTCCGTTGAGATTGCGACCCACCTTCGAATTCCTCCTGTTGGTTTTCGCCACCGAAAAGTTGGTGTTGGTCCCATTCGAGGCTCGCTTCCCTCCTTTCGGAGCGTGGTTACCATTCAGGTTCTTGTGGTTCTTGGTGCTCACACTCTTGTCCTTCTTGCTCCTGTTGTTCCCACTGTTCTTATTGTTGTTACTGATCGGAGTGGTGGTCGTCGTGGTGGAGGTGATTTTTCGATCATCCTTGCTCGCCTGCTCGTTCACCCATGTCGACAAAATGTCGAGTTGAGCCGCATTCGGGAGCGTGGCTCCAGGTATGGTGAGGCCTGGCACTGCAGCGGTGGGCAGGTGGTGGAAAAGGTTCCGTTGTTGCGGATGATGTGGAACGTGATTAAAGGTTGGCTGGAGAGTCAACGGGATTGGGACCGGGAGCTGAAACCTGGCGTTGGGATTGTTAGCGGCCAAGGTGGCAAGCAAGTGTGTCGAGTAAATTGGATCCGTTCCAAAGACGGTGAGAGCTGCTGAGGCATTAATCAGTGACAATCCACCGTAGGGTGGTGATGGAATGCTGGATGTCACCAAGTGCTGCAGCTCTTGATCACGAATTAGCTTATCTGATGAGATATGTGCGCCAGGAGGCAGCCCTCTCGTCGTCGTCGAACCGTTCTCTCCATGCTCCTTCATCACGCCTCAATCACTTTCCCCCGTACTTCGCCAATCAATTTCTTTGCCTTGCCTCCCTCGCTCGCTCTTGTCGGAGAAAGTCCGCTGGATTAAAGTGGTGTCGTGAGAGATGACTTGACGATTGGCTGGAAACACCTACAAAAAAATCAATGGAAAAAGGAAGATTACAGCTTTGTCAATGTTTCATCTCGCAAATCATGAAATCAATTGCAGAATCGGAAAATGAATGCATTCATGGGTTCGTGACATTTTCACACTACAACGATATGTATTATCACTGCACAATGATGATTCATATCGCGTTCATGCTTACACTCTCAAAAAAACATGAGTCGTAACAATAATTCCTTGTGATACAAAACTCCAACACCCAAAAGCCTCTCAACGATGACAAACTCTTAGAAAAAACGAATTAACGAGCAAGCAATTTCTTGACTAGTAAAGCGTTAACAATTTTCAGAGACTCATGGGGAGAGCGTCAGGAAAAGGGAAGAGGAAGAGACGAGTTGTTAAAGGCACCCCTGACGCATAAACTGAAATGAAACGGAAAAGGTTTTTTTTTTCCACGATGATAATAATGACGATTGGACCATGTTCAAGAGCTATATGTCCTAGCACAGGATTGATAATATGCAAAAGTATACTCTTATAAGACAACGGGCAAAGCAAGGAGTGTAATATGCATTTTATGATAAGAGTGTTGATGATGAAGCTCCAAGTGACAATAATAATGAGGCCTGCTACAAGAAGGGTACAATAATTTTTATGACTGTCTCTCACAAAAAAAGTCACGACGGATATTATGGGGAGAACCTCTGGCAAGCATGAGCCTTTGGAGAAATAGCTGACTACAAATTTCACAAATAATGGTGTGTGTGTGTAACTTTGAACTTGAACTTGAATACAAGGACCATCATAAAAAAATATATGAGCTCAAGTACCTGAGTAAGAAAAAGTGGGATACAGAGTAAATGAGAGCACACGTAATCATATTGAAATTTTGAAAAAAAAAAGGTTTTCAAGTGAAGAGATCATAATATCGAGGTAAGCACCCAGTTCATTCGTATTATGCCAGTGGTAGTAAACGAAGAGAGACAGTGACTATGTAATTCGGCAGATAAGAGACAGATTTCTCATGAAATAATACTCTTAATCAATGCAGCTATTTTGATAATCCTTCGTCCCCAACAGGACCACTCGAGCATCCCTCATTTGTCTTAAAATGCGTTTGTGTATTCAAACAGATTTTGTGAATCACGAACTATGCAAACAGACAAAGGTTGCTTATCACCATGCAACACACAACGTATATGCTTAGGTTGCCTTTTCTATTTTGACTTCCCATTTTCCCCCGTCATGTCAGCTTTATCTCGAAGTTTTAGAGAGCGATTATAACAAAATTTCCCTACCCTTTCGTTGTTATCGTGTCGCTTTCCTTCTTACTCTTTCCAACAACAAAAAAAAATGGACAATTAGGTTGGATTTTATTTTGACTTTTTGACGTTTTCCTTTTACGTCCTGCCTACAATCATGCATGCAGTTTGAATTATCAATCTTTACACAACCGACCATCAATAGATGAAAAAAAATCGACAAAATGAAGAAAGGGAGATATTCGAGTTGAATTCCAAGAAAATTCTTTTCCATTACACATCAACAATTTTTTCGGAGTGGGTCGAACTGATAACGTCGAACGTGGCTGGATACTTGCATGTGTACTCCCAACGAGAGGGTTACTAAACTGAAGAAAAAAGATCATAAACTCTTTTTGTGTCACAAGCCAAGAAAGTGATTCAGGTAATACCAAGGAAGCATTCTCACCACTCACGAATAACCAAGCGTCGATCTACTCAATAGAAAGGGTAAAAAAAATTGAATAAATTCCACTAGTTCTGCATTTGCATGCTATGTACATTGCTAGAATAATAAAATATGAGACGGCTACTACGTCGTTCGTGTTACCAACTCCAGTCTTCTAAGCGCTCGAACGAATATTCAAATTTGGTGTCGTTATCAACATTCCAAGTCTGCAACAAAATGGCCTCAATCGTTATCCAGTTCCTGACATAACTTTTCCTCCCTTCATAAACCGCTTCTACAAATGAGGTACCTCAGTTTAATTTGTAATTTGTACAAAGTTTGCATCAGAACAAGCAGTGTTTGTTGAGGCTCTCTTTGTAAGCGTACAATGTGCGACAAACATGAATCAGTGATAAGTTCTGAGGTTTCCATAAAGTTTGTATAAAATATGGCAATTGGTCTTTCTCGAATCATCCCTCAATTTATCTGCAGCATTCATTCTCAAGAGTTTCAAATATCAGAAGCAAAAATTCTCCAAAGGAAATCTTCAACCTTAACCACACCACCGCCAGAAAATTTCAGGACTCATTGAAAAACCTGAATTGGGAGTGATATGATATTTTTTGAAAAATATTTTCTGTAATAATATTCTTTTATTATCATCCCACAGTGGAAACCTCGTTCTTAAATTGTGAACAATGTCGAGTGAAACGGCCTCCTGAGACTCCCTCCCACGAACGAATCATTCATAAACAATCTTTTACCGTTCTTGTAATCCTCCCTCATCACAATGAATTATATTACGTAAGAATCCATCCGCATATATTCACCTCATGCTTGGGTAAAATTGTACAATATTCTGGATTTTTTTTTCGTCTTGTCGCACCGAGGACAGGCTTTGTCTGCGTTTCCCATATCGTATTTTTTTACATTCATACAGTTACTCAGATGACTGAAATGAGATCAAAAATTTAAATCTCGGCTAACGGTCCATTTTCCCACAGTGTTCTCAGTGGTTTAGCTGCTAATTTAGTCACATTTAGTATGATAAATGACATGATATGATATGTGTCGTCCGCATTTAACTCGTTTTCATCACCCAACCCAATTACCAGAACTGAATTTCTTTATGCAAACAACCCGCTCAGTCTTTATTTGTGAGCCCTTTTCCTTATTTCCAGATTCCAGAATAAATCCCGGTATGCGCGCCTACACTATTGTGTGCATGGTCAACTGTTGTGGATGCTTTGAGAAAATTCACAAAGCATTTTCCAATTGTTGCACACAATTAAAAAGAAGAGAGTCGCTTCCTTGGAAACAACAAGCCAAAGAGAGAGAGAGAGAAACGATTTTTTTTCTCAACAAAACACATCTCCTGATCAGAGAAGGATGATGATGAACAAAAAGGGCTCGTAAGTAAATCCTACTTTAAAAAAAACACCAATCCCACTTGGTGAGATTTTAAGGCCTTTTTCCTTAATAAATGTCGATACACTCAATAAGGAGTTTTTTTGATGGGTCATACATCCTTGTGAAGGAATATGTATGCATTATTTTCAAAGGTCCATTCCACCAAATACTACTCTGCATGCGCAGACGGAAAGGAGAAAACATCCTTTTAGTAGGGTACTTGCTTAACTGATAACCAACTCGAAAGACTGACTTTACGCTCCAGAAGAAGGGAAAAAGTATTATGCATAAGATATGTGTGTACTTCACCTAAAAGCTTCGGAGTGAGAGAAAAAACCTTAAAAATCTCATTTTCATACTATATGCACAGTCATCCATCCATCCATCTCTTTCTTCCAGTGAAGTTCTTGCATTTTTTGGGGGTTACAATACTGGGCTCAGTTAATAAAATCGAGAAAGACCGTTCTCAAACAAACCCGTTGTCGGTTAAAAGCGTACACATACACGTTCACGTCTTACGTGTATACCTATTATGCATAAAATGTACCCGAACATGCAACTGGTACTGAAGACATGGGGTTTTGTTCCCTTTTTATTACATAACAACGTTGAGTATTTGCCAAAAAGAGAGAGAGAGAGAAAAAAAAGGAGGAAGAAAGAGGTTAGGTAACCGCACACAATACAGTACAAAAGCAGAATTATGTTTGCTGGAGAAAAAAAATGAAAAGGAAAGAATTATAGGGAAATGTGTCTGGTACTTCCTAGCTGCTCTTACCCAACAAAATGCAAGGAAAAAACGTATGAGATTATATTATTCAAAGTGAACCTCACGACACAAGTTCTTAATGGATCTTAACATGAATACATTACGGAAAACTGGCACGTCGTCAATCGTCGTCGTTGTTGCGACGTACTCAACAAGTAGTGCTCTGGGGTTGCGCAGAGAGACGACAGTTGAAATGGTGATAAACCGTTTCAAAATGTCAATGTGAAAAAAGTGCTATTTACACCCTTTGCCCAAATGAGACTCAAACATGGAAACCAGCAATTGCCATGAAGGAATTGAAAAAAAAACATCAAGCTTGTGAACATGATTTTGTCATTTAGCCTGTCATTTACTTCCTTTTTTACTCGCAAATGCGTATTTAAATCTCTGTAAAAATTAGTATTTGTTCTGCATAGTTTGAGAAGGGAAAAGGGTTGCATAATCATCACGTAATGGTCGCACTCTCGCACCCATCAACCTTTATGAATATGAAATGAACCGTTTCACTTGTGAAAGGGTATTTAACCCTTTCCCTCACACAAAGCCGACCTCTCAACAGCCAAATTGGTGTATAATACTTTGTTTGTATAAAAACGACAAAGTGGGACTACAAGAAGGGGTTGTGTGTGTGTGTGTACAACCTGTAGAAAGAAAAACACGAAGGGAGAGCACTCCTGTTTGGTTGGATGATCCATAGATCTTTTTTGTTAGTCAGAGAGAGAGAGCTAGTCATTTTTTTTTGCTGACTGGAAACATGACAAGAGGAAAATAACCCTTTTTTCATCCCATCTTGTTAGATTTGATAATACGATGAGAAGGCTGATGAAAGGGGTAAAAGACATGTGTCATAATTGAGGTTGAATGGAGTGTTGAGATAGGGTTCGAGAGAATAAATTGAGTGAGATCGTGAGCAAGAAAAAAGCATGAGAAAGGGGTGAACTCTTGCCTGCGTGCTCCCTGCTCAATGCCAAAACTCAATGAGAGACAAGAAAAAGGAACCTGTTGTTGTCCCATCATCATCATCGTGATTGCATCATAATCTCGTCGGAGCTCAACCAACCCTTTCACCGAGACTAAAGACTACACAAAACAACAGGTTGCTTCTCATCCATTTAAAAATGAGGTTTGAGCCTCTGAGACAGTGCCTTTCTTCAACCTTTTCTCTTTAAACTAGGTCAGGTTCACACACAAATCATATTTCACGCTTGGAACGGTTTCCCTTATTATTATTGCGCATTAAAAAGGCTTAATAGAGGGAACAGGTAGGATTATGAGTAAAGGGATTTTTACGTGCGTAGTTGAATTTTTTGGTACAAACTGACAAATTTTATGCTGCATTCATTGCGAGGTTGTGATGTAACTATTAAAAAGAGATTTTTAGCAGATTTAGACTACGAATAAGATGAAGTCCATGGTTTACCTTGACTTGTGCTCTTGTCCTCTTTACAAGGTCATTGATTGACGCTTCCAGGTTTGAACTGGGTTGATGTGTTATGTAACTTTCGAGTGTTCCGGAGAGTGCCTGCAGCCAGCAGCACTAATGGCAATAATGTGTGTTATCCCAAAGTAGTGGAAATGGTTGTGGGTTGGAGTACGTGTAGTATTTTAGTAGTGAGTCGTAGAAAATCTCAAATGAAAGTCTTAACTTTTCACACTAGATCATGTAGTTTTGTGAGTGCTAATTCTAAACTAGTACAAGTCACATTGACAAGAAAATGACGACTATCAAATTATGTAACGAGGTATCAACTTAATAAAAAAAATCGTCGAGTTGTTCATCGGTTTTCGGTTGTGAAAAGGTTTTGGAATGAATAGATAATTCTCAGGTCACTGGTAATCGATGCTGGTTTGATCATGAGGTAGATACAGACAATATCTGTTGTCGCGATGGAAGTGTGTTTGTGTGCGTGACGCTACATGAACGCACATTTGATTGAGGTAGTGTCGTGAGCCAAGTGGTCATTTCCTGACGCACTCAATTTGAATCCATATAAATATATCAGACGAAAAAGACCAAGTCACCGGTAACTGTTGTCAGCCTCCACTGTTCTCAATAAGCTCGTTTTCTTTCATTCGATGACTGGCAAACGGGGGCTTACATTTTCATCAAA
Organism: Alloscopus bannaensis; assembly: GCA_027743745.1. Taxonomy (NCBI): domain Eukaryota; kingdom Metazoa; phylum Arthropoda; class Collembola; order Entomobryomorpha; family Entomobryidae; genus Alloscopus; species Alloscopus bannaensis. The sequence continues at coordinate 19,223 of JAHZMW010003298.1, forward strand.
CTACTGTCAACTATGACTTTCTATGTTTTAGAAAAATGTCTTTCTCCAGAAGGTAGAACTGTCTAATACGAATCCATTCAGAGTTTAACAAGTGAGATCAGTTGTAAGAAAAGAGTTCTCCAATTACACTAATTACTCATTCTAACCGCGAAACAGCTTCAGTGTGGCGAGACAAACTATATAATTTCCCCCGTTTACAATTTTCCCGATATTTTTCTTCCACGAGATCAGCTCAGACTGTTGTTTTGAGATTTGAACTTGATGATGAACACATTTGTCGTCTCAATTATGGCACAATTAGTCTTTGCGTGAAAAAGAGTTTTGCCGGAGTTTGTGAGCTGGAAGCTGTGCGTCAGCTTGCATGTCACTGACACGCAAGCAGCGCTAAGAAACTATCACCGTTCCAATTCCAGGCCGTGTGTCACATACTAATTGTCTCCTCTAACAAAGCACAAGGTAAAAAAATACTGACACTTGACGAACTCGGAGAGACGTGTTTAATTATTTAAATCGGCAACTGGTCATTTCGTCTCGGTGAAATCAAGAAAGTTTTTCATAGTGGAACACAATGTGCAAAGAATTGAGAGAAACACAAATGATGTAGAGAAGTCGATGTCTTTGAATGTGAACAGTAAAAACTTAGTGTGTGCGTATCGAGTAGTTTACAAAAAAGGGGGAGGACTGATTCTGCTGAGGTCTAAGTGAACACTGACAAACTCCAGAGATCCTCTCCGTGTTACTATCGAATTATATTCAGAGCAAACGAGAAAGAAAAAAAGGAACGAGCTCTATAGGGCCATCGTCTTCGTGGATGTCGGCGTCGTGTGTGTCACCATATCATATATACGTATAATATAATGTGTGTGTGTAGCTCGGTAATGTTTTTAAGTGGCACAATGCGAGATGAGGTTGCTCTCTCTTTAACTCACGCATGCATGTTTTTATTGAGATAGGGCAAAGGAATTCCAGAGTTTCCTGACTCTCTCTTTCTCTTTCCCATATGCTCCCAACCTAACTTAACTTCCACGAATGGAAGGAGGTGTAATATCATATGAAGCAGGCAGAAAGCCCCCAAAATGTGCGTATACAAGTATATATACATTTTATATATACGCGTATCTCGATTTGTTCACTTATAAAGTAAATTGTGACTGTACCTCTGTTCCTTACGCTTATATCTTTGAGGCTTTATCAACAGCATCCTTTCCTATAGCTCACCCTCTCTCACTCTCCAATTCGTACAATATGCATGAGGAAATAGGCGAGCAGAAAAAAAAGCTTGGAAAAAGATGCGTTTTTCCTCTTTTCATACATAATACATTATATGATGTTCACGTACAACGCGTTCTCCCTATTACGACACACGCATACTCGTAAGTCGTAAGGATGGAGTGCGTAGAGAGAAAAAATCCGTTCTTTGTGAATTGCATTGAGAAAAGGAAGCAACAAAACGGGAAGGCAAAGAGACAGAGAAAACGGAGAGTATTGGAAATCGAAAAAACGGACCCTTCCCTATCCTCCAGTGGTAGGCACTCTTTTCATACAAAAACTGCAATGTCCAGCACAGATATACTCTCGGACTACGCATTGTCAGGGTCTTAAAGGCATTTATTATCTTCGGAGCTGTCTAAACGCACACAATGCACCAGCGGAAGGCTTAAAAGGTTCTGGTAAATATGGTCAGGCACATATTACGCACACTTGTGCAACCTACCGAAGAACGCAAAAGAATAACAGCCAGAGATTTTCGACTTCTCTGTCCTCTGAAGTTTGTATGACCACTGGAAAAAAGGATTTGTGAACAAGTGGTGTCCTGCACACCAAGCGATTGTTCAGGTTGTGGAAGTCATTCTATTTGAGAAAGTCACAATCACAAAATGTAATCCTTTTCATTCAATAAGAAAAGGACATTCCAGTGTGAAAGGGTAACGTAATACTTTTTTTCAGGACAAAGTCAAGTTTGAGGCCCTTCGCTGACCTTTTTGCCGCTCATGTAATGCAAAATGGAGCCTTTGTTTGGTTTCCATTTGTTCTTGCTCAGTTGTCCAGTTGAAAATTGCACAATATCCAAGGAAGCGTGCGTGCTTATGCAACATTGACAAGGATAAGAAAAGATACTCATGATGCATTTTTCTCGGTCAGTTTTGATTTTTTTTTTGTCTTTTTGACCATTCGACGTCTCTCTTTTTCTTATTGGATTTCTTTTCTGTCACTGTCGTCGAGTTGATGATGCGCTGTCATAAAACTCTGAAAAGATGACAATGATGAGGGAAAGCGGAAAACAAGGAGTGGAAATAATGAAAATAATATGAGACGGGAAAATGAGCGAATAGAGAGACAGACAACCAGCTCCGAATTTTTTTACACAATTGTGCCTCCGTATTTTCGTCTTGGACAAAGATAAGAGATGAAAAAATAGCTGAGCGATTTGGACGGACGAACTTGAACGTACAAAGTATCCTAACATGTGACAAGCTGTTCTTCAAAAAAAAGTCCAGAGTCCAAAAAAATGAGAGATTTGTTGCTCCACTATTTTTCATCTTTTCTTTAGCTATTCTCTTCTTGTCTTTCTTGTCTTTCTTGTTTGCCACAGTTGAATGAGTGCCTTGGCCAAAGAGACGAGACAGATTACCTCTAAAAATATACAAAGTCCTTATTACACACGTAATCCTCATGATAAAGCGTACACATGTTCTTCTTGCGTGCAGTTTTGCCGCATGCCATGAAAATTGATGTGATGAATGCAAGAACCGTTGCCCAACGCTCACACAAGGAAGCTGTGTCTGCACACTCTTTTGCTCATCTTATTTTTTATTGTAGATGACCCGAACTCATAACAGTATCTGAAGACATCTAATGTGAAGGATCCAAGCCTTATTTTCTTCCAGTTTGAGTAACACACTAAATCATTGCAGGGATTGCAGCTTGCATTTATTTTTTGTTTTGTGGGGGATTTTTTTTTCTTCTGGAGAAGTTGTTGAGGCATCTTGAAGGATCCTTTGTAATATTTTTTATTCTTTACAGAGAAACCATATCTTTTTCTAAAGTGTTTGTGAGAGTGAGCCCCCAGATGAAAAAGAAAATCTATCGTCTTGCAGTTAAAAGCAAGGATACAGTAGCGGTACGAATTTTTCTTTGAAGAAAATATGCAAGTAACCATGGTATTAATATGGCGAAGGGTAGTGTGCGGAGAGAGTAAAAAAATGCTGGAATTTTTTTCAAGGGATTTTCATTAAAGAGTGGAAGAAGAAACCTTGAGTGGTTACGAAAGGTTACGTCACCACCACCTTCACCACCGCCACCAAAAACCACCTCCACCACCACACTCAGGGAGCATGACAAAACGGAAAGAATTGGCTTTAGGAAAAAAAGGATTTCATTCTTCGCCATATATTTCTTTTTCAAGAGGATGAGTAAAAGACGAGCTTTTTTTCGCTGTGTGGACACACGACGACAGGGGACAAAATCTCAGACGCACCAGTGCGGCTCACAAAAGACGCAAAGAAGTTTGTGATCTTTAATGTCAACTAAAAGTGCACATGAATTTTCTTTTTTTGACATGCCAAATATACACAAGGCAGAGTCATACCGAAAAATACATTACTCACACATACCCACACAAAATATGGATGTTTTTTGGTGGACGCATAAAGAGCACCATGCATTTTTACGTGATTCGAAAGACGAGACGAGAAAAAGGATCGAGAAGTGCTCTTTTACTCCACTCTCTCTCTCTCAGACTCAACCCCTACAAAAGAGTTTTTTTTTCTAGCAAAAATCCCAATATGAAAGGACATGGTTTTCAGAAAACGAGGAAGAAGGAGCGAGTAGAAAAAAGAGAGAATGATGAAAAACGGATGGATTGGACCCTCACATAATATCACATTCAGAGTAAGGAAGGCTAGGACAATACCCGTTTCGCATCTCCCGTTTCTTCCCTATTTTTTTTGTAACTGTTACGTCTACTACCACTATGATGTAATGCAACGTAATGCTGTGTGCACCATGAAAAAAATGGAAGGGTAGTAGACACAAGAGAAGGATATTTTCTCTCTCGCAGCCCTGCCACCACCACCACCAATGCCAAGAACAGAAGGATGGATAGGGTGAGTAAGGGTGTAAAAAAGCGAGAAATGTGTGCTCCTATATGTGTATGCCCTTATTCGTAGACATTTTCCACAAATGAATGGGTCCATGCCATTATTGTTCTGAAGGAGGATATGATAATGGTGTGATGTTGATGTAACCAGTCAACAAACCGTTATACAATATTATCATTCTTACTTGAGCACCATGACTGCGCGACAGCTTTCTTGTTTTTTGCCATATTCCACTCGTTATAATATTGTGTGTGTATGTATCATGGAACTTGGAAGTGACTTGCTTCACCAAAGCTAAATATACAACCAGCAGGATCGACGACAACTCCTTTTTTCAGCAAAAAAAAATATGATAGGAAAAGAGAAGGAAAAAAGGAAAGGATAAAAATAAAACGTGGAGAGAGTTCAGAAAAGGGATGAATGGAGTTGGAGATAAAAATGGTGAAACATGGTTGTGCTCATGAGAGAATCGGAGGATAAAAATGTATATATTTCATTCTCAGTTTTATTGTCAGCCCTTTTCCCCCAGAAATGATAGGGTAAAAGAGGTACTTATTGTTCGTGGGTTGCGTAAGCAGAAAAATGCTGCTACGTTTTTTCCTAAAGTGGCTATATCATTTGTTAAAATGTGTGAAGCTTTTTATGACAGAAAGGGAAAGCGGGGAATACACGCTGGTTTGAGTAGCCGCTCTGTCATTCGCCTAGATTAGATCATCGTTTCCATTTCAAAGTGTTGAGCTGCTACTGTGGGGAACGGGAAACGTTAAAAATTTTGACCAACTTTTGAATACGAGTTCGAAATATCGGATTAGAGAAGCCACGATAAAATGGTAACATGTGTAAAAGTGCGGTGGCTACCTAAATCAACACCAGGCCTTAATAAGAAAATTAATGTATTTTTTCTTCACAATTGTGTCATGGTCGAGAACAAAAATAAGTGAATATCTAAGTTCCTCCCTTTAGAGTATCAAATGTGCTGCATTAGCATGGATGTCAACGGTCCATCATTTGTCATCAGGTTGGAAGCTGCAAAAATGTCTCGATGTAATGCGAGCTGCTTTGGTATAGGAGTCTGAAAAACGCTCCATTTTTTGTTGTTTCAGTTGGTCACCCTAATTCAAGAGTAAACATCAAAAAAATTTCGGATGCAGATCAGATCCTCGGATTTGAAAGTAAAGAAGGAAGTGTCAAGGGATTTCCTTGATCACGTCACTACACACACACACGCTTCTCTCTCATTCAGGACTTGAAGGAGGACATTGAAAATAGAGAGATGAAGATGGTGTGAGATAAAAATATGAGATGTGCGTGTCCTACCGCAATGTCTTCATTATTATGGCACAATCATCCGCTGGTACTAACCATTGTGTGGTGTGAGTTGGAGGGGTGTCGCTACTAATTTATATGTCAAATCTACTCCACAATTTTTTTTTTCAGTGGAAACGAAGTCATCATCCACGATTACAGTGAAGAGTTGATAAAATGCCAGTGTTGAAAGTGTGCTCATTAAAAAAAGTTAATGAGCCCGTATCCAAGTAGTGGTAAAGGGTGGCTCGTGCCGCACATATTTTTTATTTCAAGCTGCATCTCTCTTTTCCCTTCATCTTTAACTTATGTTTAAAAAAAGACTCGTGCCGCGTGCCACTCCATATCCACCTCCTCTCTTCCCCAAGAGACGAGATGCTGAGACGCACAGCATCGAAACGAATCAAGGCCCCATGGAGTTTTATACGTTTCATACTATAAAGGGCTACATAGACTGATGAGGAGCTAGAAATAGATTTTTTTTCTGGATAGGAAACCCTACAAGATGCCTATACACATATCTATATGTACATAGTGCCACTTATATTTGTGTATCCCTTGCTCAGCCTGAGAATGCACTGCATTTTGCATCGCATTGCCGATACGAGTGCACCCTCTCACTGCCTCTCTTCTCTTCGTGTCGAGGCAAGGAAAATATAGTGAATCATTCTTGTGCTCCAGTGTGGTATAAAACGTGTGCGTAATAATGCCCCCCTTTTTCCCGAGATAAAAACTCACCACACACAGACACACCACTTTACTGCATCCACTGCACTTCACTCACCCTCTTCTCAAGTCAGACTCTCGGTGCAATGATTGTGATGCAATCGAATGCAGTTCAGAAAAGAAAGGAAAGAAGACGAGGCAAAACTTTCTGTTTCACCGTTCACTTTCCCTTTCGCAAGTTTCCTCCTTCGTGCTTTTATATATTTTTTTGTGTCCCTCTCCTTTTTCTACCTATTTGTGTATATTTGCTCAACTTTCTCTTTAAGCATAATGGCTGCTTCTTTCGAATGAAAACGGGATAATCATGAAAAAAAAACTTTTTTTTTGTCGTTGGTGACCAAACTTGAGTTTGTGTATCGACTTTTCAATAAAAAAATATTTGTGTGTTCGCAAGAAAACTTTTCTTGCAGGGAAGGACAAATTTAGAAACTTGTTTGAAATTCAAAAGAAGTTTTTAAACGACATGGAAAAGGTTTACAAAAAAGAAACTGGAGAGTGAAATGTCATTCGGTTCAAGGGGTCCAGCTTCTAATTGGCAGTATAAAGAGTCAAGGTTACATAATTCCCAAAGATCGAACGACACGCAGGATTTCGAGGCCGTTATTTCCTCGTTATAAGAATGCCAACAGGATGACATCATAGAACAATCGGAGAAATGAAAGATAATATGTTTCAACGCATTGAATACTAATGCTAAAGATGAACGCTCGTCAAACTTGCTACCCGATGCTTTCAGAGATACCAAACTGTGGAAATCAACACGGTGCGTTTCTCTTGAAAAAATTAGACTTCTAATGCTGTCCTCTCGACTCGCTGTGGGCATTCACTAAGAGTAACTCATTCATTCATAAATACATCGTACTTCACTTATCCCATCGACTCGCTCTCCCCGTCGACTTATACTCTGAGGAGATTTTTTCGGTGAAAATCCAATTTTTTTCGTTCCTTTTCATCCCACACACCTCTCTCTCTCTCTCAGTGATAAAGTAAAGAGCTGATTTCCCCTCTATTTATAGAGTTATGCCTAAATGGCGAAGTCTGGTAAGCTAAAAGTAATTGAAAACAAGTAAAGTGGTGTGGATAAGTAGCGGCGAGAAGAAAAAACAAAAAAACGGGAGATCTAAAAAAAGATTGGAATCTGAAGCCGAAAAGTGGAAGCGAAAATGGAGAAAGAGAACGATGATTCTCTTACTTTAAGCTACGACCACACTCTGCATTTAAGGCCCCCCGAAGAAATCCCCTGTGGCATTACAATCGCATTGGCATTGCATAAGTCATTGCTCCAACTTTTCCTCTCGGAGTCTCAAGTGACCAGGACACACAAAGTGGGGGAAAGTCCCACAAACTCACAGCGAGATGCATCGTCATTTTGAGCCTTGTATATTTTTATTTTCAAGAGTGTTTTTACTCTCTGCATTTCGTATGTAGCGTCAGTCTCTCTTGCTAACATCCGCATTCCAACTCGTCGTGTGGGCATTGAGTCATCCGAAAATATATAAAAAGCATAATGCACGAGATTGATTCGAAAGTGGTGTGAATGGAAGCACACAACGATTTCAGTGCTGGGCTTTCAGAATCAAACAGAAAAACCAAGACGAGTTCGAAAAAAAAATATTGTGAAGGATTTTCTTCCCCTCTAACCAGCTATGCACACTTCCTTTTCCCTTTCAGTTGGACAGCGAACGTATAAAAAAGAAGAAAGACTTGTTTTCTTTTCGCCTCATCAATAAATTATTCAACTGACAACTCTCTCCCGAGCGAGTGAAAGATAAACTCGTGAGAGCAATGTTTTGTGGTCCATTTGTTTTTCCTTGCTGCTTTTCGCAACAACGTTTCCATTCAAAAACTTGCAAGGCTTTGCACGCGTCATTGTAGTCAAAGTTTTTCAAAATGTAAAGAACTGGTCGCTGAATTGACTTCATCTTATCATCAGTCGGCGTTTCAGAGACAAATTGACTGACAACTCGAAACCACTCGACTGGATAAGAAGAGAAGAGGCGATAAGCCTATTGAAACTCTCCCTGCTTCTGGTTTGCTTTTTTTTAAAAACAAATCCAATTGACGAAAAATTTCCGTTTCTTCTCAACCCAACTTTAAAGTCCCAATGGTGATGCATTCACCAGCTATCGTGGTTGTAGGTTTGTGAAGCAAAGGATGACTTTGCAGTTTACACCGCCACACCAAAAAAAAAGTTCACTTTATTTCTAGGCTTGTCATGGATTTTTTTTCCTCGGTGAAAAAGTTTTCCTTTCCAGAGAGAAAAGTAGCCATAAATATAGAAAAGGTAACTTTCAAATCCCTTTCTATCTAAGAGAGAGAGGCGATGATGAATGTTGTTAAGACGGACGACAACGACGCTCATTTTTCTCTTTTTACATCAACCCCTAGAAAAAACGCGTAGACAGAAAAAACAGGAGAGAGAAAAGAAAACGCCGTCCTCCACCCGAGAGAAAGAGTGAGTTTGAATTGTAGTTTTTGGAGCAGAAGTAAAAGTCTTCTTTTTTCCTAGTTTCATTACAAAAAGTCCACCCTCTCTCGACTCTCTCCCCTTCCTTTCCCTCGCTTTTCCTACTTCCTCACAGTGAGTGTCAAAAAATGTTCGGGAAAAGGGGGAAAGTCGACGGGCGGACGGAGTGTAGTGAAAATGTAATGCAATGCAGCGTATAACCCCGTTAGTTTTCTCCCCGAGGCTCAAGTTTTCCTCCGAAATGCAATTCCTCTCTCTCTCTCTCATGCTCAGGCCATGTTGTGTCCAATGTTATCAAAGGGGGAATGGATGTGTAGTGCTTAATGCTTCTGTATTTTTTGAGGACCACCGACAATGATCAGGATCAACATCTTGCTTGTACAAAGATGCTGTGTATAGGCAGCCATAGTTTTATTTTTCACTTGTAAGGCATCAGAGAGTCTTGTTTTCAAACAAGTCTGAGTCCACAGGCTGTACAATGACATGGTACATAAATGCGAGAAAGGCATCCTTCTTTTTTTCTTTGGTGAATGTATATTTTATTCCTGTTTTCTCCTTCACATTCCGCAGAGAAATATCAACCATTTCAAAGAATGTCGGACGTTTGGGAAGGCCTGTCTGAATCGGAACATGAGTCTCGTGGAGGAATGGAAACAAACAAGCTTTTTCTTCTTTTTCCATTAACGTATATTATGCACACCAGAAAGTAAAGGACAAGGGACAAGCGAGAGGAAAGAGAAGAATTATTTTGAAGAATGCAACAAGAAAAAAAAAAGAGAAGAGAAAGGAATGAGAACGTGCCACACAAGAACGTGGAATGAGAGAAGGGGAAGTTTATCAATTTTATTTGCTCTTCAGTCACCCATCCTTTTGTGTGTGGTGCATGTGCACATGCACGTAATGTGACTATATATATCCTGACTCGAGTAAACGGTTGGAATGATCATGAATTGAGTTTAGCCCTAATATCACCTTCTTTCCCCGAATCACCAAACAGAAAGTGTTTTTTTCCAGAGACAAACTTCGTCCTTGTCTCCCCAAAGGTATAGCTTGTGCAAGACTTTCTATATGTGATGGAAGTATAATAGAAAAAAGATGCAGAGAACGTAGGATTTCTTTATTTGGACGTTGATTTCATATCAATCCAAAATGATGAGACAATACTCTCCCGTGGAATTGGAATGGAAAGGGGACATCAGTTACAGAGAAGGAGCCTGGTGGAATTAGAGAAAATAATGCTTAAGACATTGTCGTGTATCGTGTACACATGGGCAAGTAGACACCACTATGCTTTTCAGCGAGAGACTCAGAGCCTCTCGCATATGCCAGTAATAAAAGGAAAGGGAAGAGGAGGAGAAGAAAATCTTTCTCTGATGGTGGCATTTCCCACTTTTGTCATATGCCCCTCTCATCCCTCGGTTTTCTTTCTTTTTGCCTTCGTCATCCTCCAATTTTCGGGCGGAGATCTGGCAATCTGCTTTTGTGGTGGACGTGGACGAATCACCCGTCCATCTATTGCATTCTATGCCTTCGCACAACAAACAACAGCTTTTTTGTGACAAGCACACAATATGCAATTAGACGAGAAGCAGCTCGTATCTCCACACATTCTCGGAGACGATCAAACACAGCAGCAGACTGTCGTCGTCAATCATCCACAGCGTCGTCGCTACTTTCACGGAGTCCGAATTTGAATTAAATGCAACGACAACAGATTCAAAATGGGGGCATACCTGAATCTGATGAATTGAGTCGTGTGTGATTCAGGCAGACACACGATATTAGTCCATTTAAATCGTTTATTTTTTGGAGCGCCTGTTGGCTTGCATGAAACATGCCAGACGTCGGATAACTAACAACACGAAGCTTATTATTTTTTCTGGTCTGAATCACTTTGCTGGTACTTGAAAAGCATGTATACTTCTCCTCCACATTATATTTTTACCTAAATACTTGAATAAACATTTTGTTCTAGCCAACAACAACTGCATGCGCCCACTTAACCAATCTCTTTGCAACCGTTGAGAGACTGGGCAAAGCAAACAGAAAAAGACAAATCCTGTTCGCCGTTCCGTTGTCGAGTGGATATTTGAGAGGAGGAAATATTTATTGTACTGATTGTTTGTGAGAATGAAAATTTTTGTCGGGTGTCCACCAAAATCCCCTGCGAAATCCATGTTCTCCACTTTGTAATCTATAAACTAACACCCATTTCCATACAATTAAGGACATGTCTGTTTATAGAGCCATTCGAGCTTCTGACGAGAAGCCCCAGATTTTAGACAGAAATACATGAGAAAGTGGGCACGATGAAGAGCACGTTCTCTGCGTGCTCATCATCCTCATTCAACAATCCAATTTTCCTCAAAAAAAGGAGACCAATTTGATATGTGAAACTAATGGTGGTGACAATGACGTTTGATCAAGAAGGGATGCGTATTGCGTGCATGATATCTATTGTATTTATGGCCATATACGACGATTTAGTATAAACCTGCCACTCGCCTTACTTGTGTACATTGTACACACTTATGCACATAGACACAGTGACGAGTTGAGTGGGAGGGTCAAGGTTCCATGATATGTGGACTGCTGTCCCGAATCTGTTGCCAAATCTCTAACTACAATAATCATTGTCCTGCTCAAGTACCTTACGCAAGATCCTTTCGAAACAAAAGTTTTCTTGATGATTAGTTATACGTCATATCGTTATGCAAGTATTACGTCTTGACGCTATCGAATCGTACAATCGAATTGTCAATAAAGTTAAAAGTTAATACAAATTTACTTGACATTACTTGCTACAAAATCATGGACTTGCAGTATCGTCAGCAAGTTGTTTGTTTGCATTTGATTACTCACAACCAGATAAAAGAAGAAACGTAGATTTCGACAAATGTAGAGCTACTACTGGCTGTAGTTGTGGAACAGAGAGAAAAAGTGAAATTGAGGCCAATTGGTTATTGTACGAAAACAAAATGCAATACAATTTTTAGGTTCAAGTAATTCAGGAGCAAATCACGCCGTCGGCATATAATTCGTCGGTATACAAGTCGTTCATAATTTTTCACAAACGAGTTTGGTTGATGGTGGACTCAAATTATCTTTCTGATATGACCATAATTATGATGCAGTGATGTAACAAACTTTTGTCACTTGAACCAGTAAAATAAAAGGAATTGAAAACTTTTTAAGTTACTAAAGTCATACTTTTATATCAATATCCACTGTTTTCTTACAATGCACTGTTGTCGCAATGGCCCTTTTCCCATGAAAATGACAAATCCTCAACCCTGCGTTTTTAGCGAACCCTAAAAATCATTCTTACGTATTATTATGAGAAAATATGCACCCTTTATATTTGCTTATAGGAGTGCATCAGGTTTTTTTACCCAATTTTAATCCTTTTCATGCTAACTCTCTCTTTTCTATTCAACACAATTTTTTCCCATGGAATGCTGAAAACATTGGTAAAAACAATTTTTTTTTCTGGCCATTTTTAAGAAATAAGAGAGATGCTGTATGCATTATTATGAGATGTTAAAAAGACTTGTAACATAAAGCTAAAGGATGTACCTTTTTCCTTCGATGAACTTGAAGGTAGACAAGTTCACAGGAGCTGATGATGATCGTAATGGTTGTGATGATGGAACGATGGAAGAGATGAAATAGTGAAAATGAAAGCGAACCAACAAGTGCGCTTTTTCGTTACCATATTTTTTTTACATGAGTAACAAGCACGCATTATGTATGTGGTTGGATGTTGGTACTTGATTAAGGTACTCGGTCCTTCACACGAAACCCTGTGATGCTGATGAGGTAAAGATTAACAAAGGGATCGTCGTGGAAGAGACGAGGTTTCAACTTAAAAAGGGTCTCATCCTCTCCGTCCATGTACACACATTGTGTGAGGAGTGCGTCCATGATTACGAGATGCATATTTTCCGTCTAGATTGAACCAGTTTTTGTAAATTTCCATGCAAAAGTAAATAGAGAGGAGAGCACTTGTACCGAGAATTTACATGAGTAAGGGAAAAGGGCGACAGAAAGAGAGAGAGAGAGATTTAGAAAAAGGATGATTATAGAGGAGGCAAAGTTATGGAAAACGGAAGAGAGCATAAAAGCGTCTTTACCCGTACAAAATACGTGTATGCATTTTATTGGGATACTTGTTGGATCGGGTTCTCGTTTCCTTGATCGTCTCACAACCTCAACCATTATTCCACCATGTTTCCCTATTTCCCCATGACATTGACAATGAAACAGAGTTACACTGACACATAAAAATTTGGGTTGATATGCATAATATTACGTGAGAAATCTCTCAGCTCTTTTTTCCTCTCTCTCTCAAGAAAATGGATTGGCTTTTCTCTGTGTGTGCTCCTTTAACAACTCATCGACCAGAGAGGAATTCATTTTGGTGTGTTCATTTTATAATGTTTACCCAAATTTCGAATGCACTTTTAAGGTCGTTGAATGTACATACATGTACACACATACAAATATAAAGGAAGAGAGAAATGGAGATATTGGTCAAGGGCATTTGTGATGAGTCCAAAACAGCGTAATAAAATCAGGGAAGCAAATAGATTTCTTTTTCTGTCGAGTGACTCACGAACAAGTGCCTAAATTACACGAGGAGAAAAGGATGAAACCACAGAGATTGCGTAACAAGGTTTGACTACCGATAAACAACCTTGATGAAATACCATTACCTATATATTTAAATTTACGTTGAAGTAAAACTAGCCACAAATTTCTACAATGTTCAACGAATTCAGTTTTAATTTAGAATGACCAAGTGACAGCAAGAGGAAATTTGTATTATTGGGTCAACTGCCTTTAAATTCTTAAAACAGAACCACAACTAATGTCAGAGTCGATGACGAAAAGCATTTCCTGGAGCTAACCTATAATCTGGTTATCATTTGATTGCTAAAAGAGACCTAATAAAGCACTTCAAGAGAACTCAAAATGTTTGAAATCTTTTGACAAAAATATCGCCATATAAACAACTTTCGTTGTCGCTCCTTTGAATATGAAACCTTCAGAGGGTATTTCTCAGTAAAACAATTGCTAGGCCAAGGTTAAGGACGCGTGTAAATTAAAATTCGACATTTTTGTCAAGAATGGTGCTGTTGTTTTATCAAATGACCCCAAGACAATGGGATTGTGAAGGCACCCATCCGGTAGTGTAATGAGGTTTGCCTACTTCACAAATTTGTAATAAAATGTATGTTTTTCACTTTCTTAAGTGGGTGGTTTGTGTAAAACAAACCAAATCGGAAACTAACAGCTATTTACAAAATCAACTTAACCATAAAAGCAGATTCAACGAACGAGAGTGAGTTATTGACATGATATACAGCCTCCTCACGGTTTGTTATAAAGAGATTCATTGACACAACTCAGAAAACGCGGTTAAATTCATGGACAGTAAGGAATCACAGTAATTGCAGTGCAATCGAAAGACAGCTAAAACAAAATGGAAATGGTGCTGGAAAATTACTTGTTCTACAGAATGTACACAGCTGCGTGATGATATTTGAATGAGAGTGAATCCTCCACCAAACGTACAATAATTTAGAGCAAAAAACAAGTATGCTTTGTTTTTCAACCTTTTCACTTTGTCTTGTGCGTGCTGTTAGAAGCCTGCGCGTACGAATACGACTTACATTTTAAACAGTTCCGTCTTTCTACGTGAGAAAAACGCCAGCTTTCAGTCGAACAGTGTGAGTATTAGAAAAATGACTCGTATACATTAGCCCGGTTCCTGATTGATAATTCTCAAACACTTATTATATGCAAATAACTGAAGAAGTGGAAGATTCGATAAAGAAAATATTGATACTCACCTCAATCCGCTCAAGATGAAATATGAATTTGTCAGTCGTTCTTTAAGCATGCACTTAATTTGCTTCCAGCACCAGCTCAATCCAAATTCGTCGACTTGTGAAATGCGTTGCTTTCGTCAGGACTAATGAACGATTCCCTGGGTTCACGTTCTCGGTTTGTGTTGTTAATGCGTAGTGGATAAAGATTTTAAAGCGTGCTATCTTTAAACGGATCTAGGTCATTTCCCCGGAACCATTTCCCAGGAGGATAATTCCCTGGGGACATTTCCCAGGCGGACATTTCCCTGCATGTACATTTCCCTGGACGGTCATTTCCCAGGGAGAAATTTCCCAGGTAGGACATTTCCCGGGAAAAGACAATTTTCTTACCCTAGTTATTGACCATGTAAATATATTTTTTACAATCCT
>JAHZMW010003299.1:0-11685 GCA_027743745.1 Alloscopus bannaensis
ATATTGGTAACATGGGGGGAGGGGGGGGGGGTTGAAAAAATCGGGGTTTTTTGATGACGTCATAAAAGTATCATGCCTAGGCCGCCCTAAACAAAAAAGCTTCTTTGGGGAGGGGTGGAGGTGGTCTGACCCAAGCGTGACGTTAATGTAAATGCCTTCATTTACGTAATGTTAAATGAGCGTGACATATAGGGGAGACGCGGCGCGGGTATGAAATAAGTTTTTTTACAGAAGCTTTTTTGTTAACGGCCCCTATGGGTAATCTTCCAGGTTGACGTACGTGTACGAGTTTACGAGTTGTTAATGAGAATAGGTCTATGTATCGGAACGGTCGAATTTTTAAAACATGTTCAGTTATTTATAAACTCGAAGCTTATCTACATGACAAAAATTAAGGCAATTTAAACGCCTGTTCCGGCATAATTGTTATCACTTCAAAGTGATACATAATTGGAATTTCATAATGTTCAAGTATTCTATCACTTTGGGAGTCTAGAATAAAAATGCTTATTGGAATTACTACCAGTTCACGCATTTTCCAATGTCCAATTCATGACAATTTATTGCCAGTCGCCGTGTTCCATGCCAGTCCCTTACAAATTATGAAGATCATACCCGAAGTCTTAATTCCAGAGACGAGACGAGAGACGCATATGTCAAAGGCGACCACCAAATGTGAAAGGGGAAAGCAGCTTCTGATGTCTGACATCTGATACGACCATGTACAAGTCATACAGTAAAAAATATATGCGTAATTAAAATTTTAGGTAGTTAGGTATTAACTTTTATTTAACTATGATTGACAACTTAATTAGTCAACCATTTAAAACATTCCAGCAGCGGGGAATCCTGAAAGAGCACACGCCGTGCATAAAACGGATGCCAAAAGGGCCATAGAAATTCGAAATCCAACATTGAAGTGCGCGAAATTTCAAAATGGCAGCGACCGTATCATATGGACTAGTGCATTTGAAACACTGTAAACAAGTCACACAGGCCAGTAGACCACTCATCAGTTTTTCCCTTTTTTTTCTCCCTCCTCCAGTATTTTCTCCAGATTGCCTTCCTTCACGTGACCCTTTCCAGCCGTCCCTTAACTTCCTCTTTAACTACACTTTACACTTGACCTTACCTTCTCAATTGGACTCCCGAGGTCACGGATCTTCTCAGTCATCAGTGTGCCCAACCTGCCCTTGCCAGACCAACAACTTCAAAATTTCCAGGATTTCTTTGTGAACAGTGTCCAGAACGTGCCACGCTCCCTCCAATCCAGTCGTCAAGAAGCTCAGTCAATCATCAATGGCGCCCTGTATGTTTCCTCCAGTCAACGGCTGCTCCAGGCAGTTTGGTGATTCCAGCAGTTGGATGCAAGGGAGGTGCAAAGAGATTGTCGATGGGTGTCCACCAAACCCGTCCAGGGGATGCTTACCTTTGATTCCAGGAGCTGGAAGTTGTCGTCGACCACCGTGCGAGAGTACTGGCTGCGGTCGACCAGGACCGGAAGCATTCAAGTTGCCGCTTGTTGACATTGGTAGGAACATTTGTGGAAGTCATCCACGAGATGACTGTTGCAGGGTCCCTTTATGCGCTCCAGTAAGATAATTTTTTGGCTACAATTTATAAGGTTGATTTTTAATTGTCATTCCCTAATTAAATGACCGTAATGTTGTTTTTTTTTGCATTCGTAGTGTTTGCCCACCTGCCCAGTTGGAACATACGTGGAGAAAGTGCGCCCTATTAGACCGTCTGTGGACTATGAAGTTCCAGCTGAGCCTTTCTCTGGTAAGATATTCGTAATTAGTGTGTACCGGAAGTGGATGGACAGCATGATAGCGGTCAGTGATATTTTTGTTTTTGTGGCTGACAACTACAATTGTTGTTGTAGGGTGTTCCACATACAGGACGCATTTCAACGGGTGCCAGGGAGCTCGAGCTCTGAGCATGAAGCCCTTATCATCCTTTGACCCGTCGCCTGCAAAAATGGATGGCTTGACAATGTATCGAGAGCAGTTTACTTGCAAACCAATTTGCCCAGCAGAAAGGATTCAACACAAGGCCGAATATGCTCCTGCTTGTGCACCCATGGAAGGCATGTCCACTTATCGGGTTGACTTCAGAGGGTGCCGAGGACTGCCTGCCGAGTCTGTTAAGCGTTTGACAACATTTGACCCTACCTCTGCAAGGATGGACGGGACCACTTCGTACAGACATGATTTCATCCCGTATTGCCCTGCAGAGTATGGTTATGCTCGAGGGGTCAGTGTCAAGCCACAAGAAGACAGCATGGCATCATGCAGTCCTTTTGAAGGCTGTACTACATACCGGGTAATCCTCTGCTTCTTTATTTCACAAATTGGTTGTGCGTGTTGATGTTGAAGTTGAAACTAATAGTGGGGATATTATTAACAGATGGACTTTATTCCGAAATGCTGCGCCAAAACTCCGTCAATGAGACCGCGGGACAGATCTGGATTTGCGTCTGCAAAATTTGCTGATTGGACTACATACAGGAATGATTACCTACCGTTTCACTTCCAACGATGCCCACCTCCGTGCCTTTCAGAAACTACCTGCAAGCCATGCTACTGTTAAAGACATCGACCCTCCATGAAAATTCAACTGGAAACTCTCATCGACTGCTTAACTGAGATTGGAATGCCTCCTTTATTCAATCACATTTCACTGAATTTATAATTACAAAAATTCAAAGGTGTAATATGACAATTCCTACTGTACTCACGTCGAATTCTCACAATCAGCATCTGAGCACACTTCTTCTGCAAGTTTTACCAAACAAAAATCCTTAATAAAATCCAATTTCACTCATTCCATTTCTCCAGTGTCCATAGCAATTGATTTCGTTTAGATCATTTTTTAATTCACGTATGATATATTCTTAAGAAATGATATTTTACTACGTCAAGTGTAAACAGAAGAAATGCATAGGCATTTAGCTTTAACAACGGGCATGCGACAACGATATGACAGAAAGTCTACCAAGGGGCTCTTATAACTATGACTTAGATCAAACCATCAAACACATACGCCAGACAAATAGTCCTTACAAGTAATTAACAGCAGAGCTAACGTATAGCGTGCTAAAATGCATTGCTACCTGATCAAGAATGTTGTTTGGCTTAATTACATGTTAGAAGGTACAGGTAAAAATCTTGCATAATATATTTATCAGGTTGACTCACGGCTTTAACAACTCGTCAACGAGGTTTCAGTTTCCATATTAAACGCTCACTGAGTGCTGCAGAAGTTAGGAAAAATAACTCAACTTTCGAATTACTAGAAATTAGTATTGAAAATATTGGACAGCATTGCGGGAACCTTTAATTGATATAATCGTCAAATTAACATTCAATTTGTTTTCACTGTTGGACAGAACTACTAGCCACGGCGACTACTTCCACAAGTCTGCTCGACAACGTCTCGTTACGACTTAAGCATTTACACAAATTACACCTACTGCGGTTGACTTGTTAAATTAGCACACCAATAGCTGATGTGTTTCCAAGTAGGAAGCCAAATTAGTATCACATACAGGTACAGGTATTCAAAAGGTAACAAGAGAGCTACAAATTGTCTTCTACCTACAGAATGAGGTTAATGCAAAACTATGAAGAAACGCCTCGACTAGACACACCATTGCCCAACAAGTGAAATAACTTAACACTAACAGAAAAACTTAGAGTATTTGCTTTAATTTGCACGAAAACATTTTTTTAAAAGTGAGCTGTGACGCTAGCATCCAGGTAATATTTTTACACAACATGTCTACCAAAAATAGGTGATTCTCTTACGATTTTGCGATTGTTAGAGGGTTCAATAGTACAAAAGTAAAGCATAAACATGCGTTTGTGTGCACTGTAAAAACACTCAGGGATTTAATTTTTCAGTACATGTCCAAGGAAACTATTTTCAAGTTGAGTTGGCGTACGCCACGGATGTATGCCGTACTGGTTTTCTTTAACAAAACAGGCCACATTCATTCAGGTCGTCGAAAATCTTGCTCCACGTAGTAGGATTTTTTGTCCCACAAAAGGAAATAAAATTTTAAAGACCCTTGGGTCCAGAGTTAACACCATGAAAAAATTGGATTCGTTCTGGTAAACGACTGCTTAAATCTATAGCTGAAATCCTGGAGACGACTAGCTGCTGAGTCACCACTTCCAGCGGACGCCCTAGTTTGAGTGTGGTTCACATCTGCAGACCTGCACATCATTTGAAAACAGATTATGAGTATACACGGGATATTATTTCGTTCATCCGATTCACCAATTGAATATATCTGTCTACCTCTCAATTATAACAGAAGGCATTTGAACAAGCTCAACCGGACTGCGTCCATCTTTCAGTGCTTGACAAAGATTTAGGATTTGGCCACGCATCACAGCCATTTGCCTTTCGAACAGGTTCTGATCAAAGCCTTTGTCTTGCTGAAGTAAAAAAATTGTCAATTAAAAAAGCACCGGCAGATGTAAACGTTGTTGTAAATACGTAGTTATTCTTTGATTGCTTACACTAAAGAGTAAAAATGAGTTAAACACATTGAAAAACCTTGTTACAGAAAA
This sequence comes from Alloscopus bannaensis, assembly GCA_027743745.1. NCBI lineage: Eukaryota > Metazoa > Arthropoda > Collembola > Entomobryomorpha > Entomobryidae > Alloscopus > Alloscopus bannaensis. The sequence goes on from JAHZMW010003299.1 coordinate 4,581, forward strand.
ATCTACATCAATTGCCAACATATTACATGAAAGGTGGGATGCACGTGAATTACCTGTTCTTCCCCCTCTTTGATTACTTCCGGCTTCTCATACTTTATCAACCAATTATCATTGCCTCTATCAGTATTCCGTATTATGTAGTCTAAAACAACGAGTCTTTCGAATTGATGCTGAAACTCCTTCATCACATCTTCCTGAGGTGGGTCAGACTCAAACCGGCGTAGCCAATATTCGGCATCCTTGTATCCTTCGACAAATACTTGGAAAGATCCAGCCTGTTCGAAAATAAAAAGTAAATAAAAATATATATATGTATATATTTATAGTAGATCTAGATACAATAATCACAACACGCAGTAAAAAAAATCAGTGCATACCTTTGGTGGTAAACCAAGCCTATGAAACCTTCGACCGAGAGCCGGGAAACGCTCAAACACCGCCCGTTTAGCACGCGCCTTCTCACGATCGATTCTCATGTAATTAAATGTTTCACTTACTAGTCGAACAACCTAAGTAATTTACAAATTGTTAATGAAATATTCAATTTTTGACTATACTATTTCCATTTCACATGTATGCTAAACAATCAGGGGCCATACTTTTGTCTTAGGAACAATGTTTAATCCAAGCTTATGGTCCACAATAGAGGCCCCAGCCTCCGACAGGTAACCCTGATTTGGCACCAAGCAAGATCTTCCAAAACAACACGGACAGCAGACTTTATGTAACCACTTGATCCATTTCGGATTTAGTCTTCCATAAGGTTCTTCATCCTTCGGTTTAAACACTCCAATTGTGCGCTGTAAACATGATTGGAAAAATTTGTTTAACAATTTATACAATACAGAATGCTAAAAAACTATTAAAATCATTAGTAAAGTGAGACAAACTTACATTTATAACGTTTTTGACAAAATAAGAACCCGATGAACCCTGGTATATTCTTTCGGGCAAGATTCCGCAGTCAATTGCGGCCTCTGCTTGTCTTATCAAGTCGTCGAAAAATGGGTCATCTAAAACGGAAGAAAAATACGCCTCAGTCATCCAAGCTCATTCCAATTAGTTGCACAAGTTGAATTACAAAAAAAAAGTTCACTCATAAATTTACTTACCTGGAAAGCAGTTTCTGTATGAAGGGTTCCGATCATCGTCGACTCTGAGTAATGGCTGATTTTCTCTAATATTACTGCTCGACGACAGGGTGCGACCAGTTGGTGCCATATTGGGATCATCAGAAGTACCTGTAACATTGACAAAGCCGACCAAGTTTTCAAAATTTGCTAACGTCTTCGAAACACGTTTATAACAACTACAAAGCAAACAAACAGGAGGTGGAGAAATTCTACAAAAAGTCATGTGCATTTAAACTGTTATGCTGATAAGGCTGTAAAAGATGTAGTCAAAACTGTGCGTGCAACAACAAAGTCATACACAACTACTTTTACTTCAATTTCTATATTACTATCAACTATCAACTCTAGAAACTGATCTTGAGCAAGTTACTAAAAGCGTTAGAAATGCAAGTGAGTCCACTAATTTGAAGAAAAAAGGCATGTTTAGCAGTATAGTGAAAATGAAGAGTGGGTTAGTAAATCAGTACAACTGGGAAAATGTCAAGAAAAAAGTAATAAAAACATTTTGTGTTCGGCACGAACAACTGTCACTGTGAATTAAATTCGGCCTTCCAGTAGTTCCAGAAATCGTCGATGCAACTATATCACCCTGTTCCATAGCAGTATAATTTTGTATGTATCCTACTCATATGGAATCCGCCAAGCTGTAAAATTAACTTGGAAATTAGATTTCTTTGTCTGGATTGTGGGAATACGCAACTAACTGATCTCGTTCTTCTAAACACTTGGACACACTTGACGGAAATCCCTGCCAAAAAGAAACTTGCACTCACTTACACTTAATGCAATAATAAATTTGACGTATATCTGTTAGGCATATTGAGACAAAGAAAAGAAAAGAGGTCTTTGTGTTGCAAATTTTGTTGTTCAGTCACTGTGTCGATTTGTTGACCAAAGAGTGGCTCAGCAGTAGAGTAGCAGCGGTAGTAGCGGAGAGGAGTTATTCAGTAGTGGAGTGGAGTAGGCGGTTTTCTAGGAAGTAAAGAGTTTAGGCTGAGTTAACAAATCACCATTACACACAGTCAGAGAAGTCAGAGAAATCAGTAATTTGTTTAATCAGAAAGATTTTTAGACATTCATTTATAAACGTGAATCATACGCTAATACTTCATTTGTGGAAGTAACCACGTAAATCATACGTTGTGTCATATTTGCCTCAACGCCTTAATGAAGAACGTCTCGTAAAGAATCACACAACCTAAGTATGAACCAAAAGCAGTCATTAACTTCTAGATAAGAATCTATAGCGGATATACGAGGTTCCGTTGGCAAAAATGATGACGGTCTTTGTTTACTCTAGTGTGACAAATGATTTGTAAAGCAATATGAAATGCTATTTATCCTCAAGTAAATCTTGAACTACTCTAACTTTATTAGCATTAGATTTAACTGCGAACTGCTCTGATCTTGTAAAAAGGAAAACTTATCGTTGCAATTCCCTGCAGGCAGTTGGCTTACTTTAGACAGCTAACAATTAACAATACCAACACCCCTTGATTGTCCTTCCCTTAACACGTATTATGTGTGTGTCGTAGGCTAAAATATTAATTGAAACATGTTTTCAACGTGACAACTATCACCTTGATATTTAAGTATTATTAATATTAACTGGACTTACTATTCAGCCAACACCAAGTGTACAGCAACCGTTGACAGCTATTTAGCAAAACTTTAAGACATTAAATGATTGGATCCAACAGCGGCTCTGACATACAGCTGAGTGTCAAGTCTTGACTTTATTCACTATTGAGTACAAAAGCTGCTACAACACAAACAGCAAAGGACTGTCACTGTTGACAGTGTCCCAATTGGAACGGTGTGATTTTGCAGCCAGTCTACTTGCAGTAGTTTCTAATCCTTTTTCTTGTCCTTTGTCGTCGTCGTCACAACAAGTTTTTTTTACACAAAAATCACAAAGAGCCAGCAGCAAGAGGGCCTACACACGTAACAACTGAGGATAGCCGATATCGAATTATCGACAGAGAACGTCCATTGTACGTGCTCATGTACAAGATAAACACGGCGAAGAATCACTAACAATATTATTTTTGCCCAAGATCAAAGGTCAAGATAGTTGCTGATAAGATTGGGAGTTCACAATTTAGTGATACGCTGCCAACTTATCCATCCACGATAAACGAAAAACCTGCGCAGCAGCCTGCGAACTCGGTTCACGTTTTATTTGTTTTGTTCCTGGAGAACTTCTTTATAAAATGTCTTCCGTCAACGGCGACACCGTTGACTTTTATCATACTATAATTTAAAAATCTTTGTTTAACCCGGAAATCCAATCCAGTCACACTTTCTCTGACGAGCAAAATTTGACAAAACCGAATAGCACCCAAAATGTCACGAAAAAAAAACTCATTTACAAAACCACTTCTGGAATGAAACAAAAAACTCTTGGAGTGAAGTCACAAGTGTAGATATTATTAATTACGGATTAAGGAGATTCCATTCCAATCATTTTTCCTGTGCTTCATTGATACCAGCTCTGATTGAGATTAGGAAAAAGGATAATGGCCGAGTGGAAAAATAATGTATCTCAATCCACAAATTTGTCGAGTTGCGAGGGTGAGGAAGGCTTTTTGGCTCAAGTACTTCTACTCACATCGACTCAAAAAAGTTGCGAGGAAAAACAACTGAAGTGATTCACAATCGTCGTCATAATAATCATCATCGTAGTAATAGTGTATCAAACACGACGACGACGATTACAACTCTCCTGCTCCTCCATTCATTCTCTATTCACACACGTACACTATTCTCTTCGACGAAGACGACTCTACATGTCATCATGATGTAGGCTACTCAAAACCCATGACTATGAGCAATGTATCATCATTCTCTCGTTTCATCATCTGTTTGCTTGTGGTTACAAAGGACTTGCACATACACCAAACCAATACATATCATCATCATCATCACCGTCATCATCTCACCATGGCTTTTTATACTATCCCTAAATCCACAGTGGAGCACACAAAAAAAGGAGAATTTTTTGGGGGAGAACCTCGTTTTACTATGGAGTGTGTGTGGACTCAGCAGATTTCGCTGAAGGCTGCGAAACCCCCCAGAGCACACTTGGAATGAGTCAAATAAGTTGCAATTTGTATTTTTGTATTTGTATATATTACACGTAGAAGTGATGACAAAAGAAATTAGGCTACTTTTTTGTTTGGGAAGTCGGCAATTAATACTAGTACAAAAACAAATTAAGATAAACATAATTCAGTTTGAACAATGATCCCAGGTTAATGGACATAATATGTTGCCAAGGCAAAAAAAGTATTAAATGCTCAAAATATTTTTATATGCCAGTTCAATATTGTTTTTTTGTGTACTGCAACAATTGACTTTAGGGGGCTTCTGTTGTGGAAGATAGGAAAAATGTAAAATTTCACGGGAATTTAATATAAAGAAAATGCATTGGGGTTATTTTTGTATTTTATCATTTATCAAACGTTCGTTTCTCACACTTTGTGAGTTTTCTTGGTTACAGGGCCTAACCGCCGTTGGAGGGCGGTGTTGCCGCCCTCCATGGCGCCTATGGAAAGGGCGCAAAATATACCAAAGTTAAATAAAAGTATTTCAAAACTAACGCAAAATATCTTAAAATTAGCCCAACATATCCTAACTTAAACCCGAAACCACGTCAATTAACTCAAAACGCCTCAAAATTAGCTCACACTTCCAAGAATTAACTTCAAATATATTGCATTATGCTATTTCATAATTATAAGGGGGCGCAATTTTTTGCGCTTCTCCAGGGCGCCTAACTGGCATGGTTAGGCGCTGCTTGGTTACGTTACATGTATTTTAAAAATGAATTTGGATTCATTCATACCGTTTCATAAGTTTTCATAACACTTGAAACGGTATATCATAGTGTGAAGTCTGCTGTGGGGAATCTATCGTCCGCTGGTGGGCTTCCGACTTGTCATTCTCTCTGCCATAGTTCTTGGCCTTGCTGAACTCACTCCCACACTACTATTTGCTCTACCTATTTATCATTACTCCGTGGAAGAGCGCAAGGTTTCTTCTGTCCAATTTCATTGCACGAAAACCACACACAGCTCTTTTGGCCAAACTGCCAATCCACCACAACTGCTCCTGCTGCGGACGTTAAGAAGAAAATTCAATACTGCCAAGTTAGTGCCAAGATTCGATGGTCATGTGAAGGGTACATAAAATTCCCATGTAATCAAGTTATTAATTGAGAAGGTAATTGAAGGAAAATAGTGTAATCATACTACAGAAAAATATACTGAAAATTTTGTATCCGAGGCAAACCTATTCCCACAATGTATTTCCTTCAAGTTAACAGATTCTGTCAAAATTCACTTAGTCTTTGGTTATCATGCTGAGCCAATTTAAGTGCTTGAAGGTGCTGACTGCTTTTCGTGAGTTGGAAGCTTGTGCTGGAAATACTGAAATGCAAATTTTGTTAAATGCGCAACACATGCGGTCAAGTGCGTCATGTACGCACGAGGGAGTCTTATATTATGAGTAACATCACATTTCAGTAGCACGCTTGGATTTCACTGTCAATATTAGCAAAATAGTAGTTGAAGCGGTGGTGGGTGACTTGGCACTGCATTTGCCTAATAATTCTAAGCAAATCTGAGGCAAAGTCACAGTGGCAACCAGCCGTTAAATTGGTAATATTGCGTCAGTTAGTGTAACGCTACACACGCGTGTTGTGAACACAAACGCACTTTGTAGGGGTATGTGGGTTTTTGGTGCATGAATAAATGACTCATTCCAAAATCGCTCATAACTGTTTACGCACAATGTAGACATAACATAATTGCTCTAGGGAGGTAGGTTGCGAAAATTCTTACATCTCGATGGTATTTCAAGGTTCAGTGCAAAAACTTCCTCAGACGTATCATGAGCCAATCTAGCATTAATAAACTCACTTTCATAATATGCTTTTGGGCTGGTTTGTGTAAGCCTGTGAGCTACTACAACCAATGCAAAACTTTCCATGGTTATGTAAACAACCTGTAATTTTACTGAGGAACGTGTCGCCAGTGTCGTCACTGACCAACATGCTTCATAGTAGCTGTCAGTAGAACTGTTCTGTAAAGAGCGTCATGTTGGCTCTGATTTTGTATGGCATTTGTAGGTACACCTTCCTGAAAGAGTAATGTTTTGATCGTGACATACCAAAAACATTATGATAACTTTGATTTGAATGCGCATCTAGATATGATTTAGCGAAGAACGAGTCAAGTTAGCTGAGAGCAAACATGACCACACCAGGAGCAGCTAGTGAAGACGTATTTTGATTTAGAACTGAAAAACAATGAAAAATCCGGTACTAAATGTGATAGGGTATCCCCCATACTACAAATATCTAGCAAATCGTTTCTGATCGTCACACCTTACGTCAATGTTTGCAGTCATGTAAACTAACATTTTGTAGAGGTAAAGACGACATGAAGACGGAATCAAGCAGTTAATACACCGCTTGGTATGAAAGGAGTTGCAAATTATTACCATAATTTCCAAAAAGATCCAGTTTGAACACACTCAAGATTTATTGCTCATGATTCATGAAATATAACCCTTCAGACCTTTCATTCATTAGAGCACTACGTTAGCCTGATGATCATCCATACATGTTATGAATGCAAATATGGTGCTGTGTAACTTTGCTCGGTCAGGCCCGTTGCAAGATTTTAATAATAATGACTAATCAATCGTCTTCATTAAGTAGCAGTTTAAAATCGAAGATAATGTAACGAAGTGCAGAAGTTGACGTTAAAAAGAAGGTTTATAAAGATGCCGCTGCGTATCCGATTCCTGCCTTCTGAGCAAAGGTTTTCGACCACCGAACCTGGAACTGTGAGCCATAGAAATGTGGTGAAGCGCGGGAAGACGGTTTGAATTAGAGAGTCGCCTCCGACCCTGTTAAACCGGGTTGACCCAGCCCAACCCGGTTACAACCCTGTTTAACAGGGTTG
>JAHZMW010003300.1:0-15502 GCA_027743745.1 Alloscopus bannaensis
AGTTGGTTCCTAAGCTTTGCCCCAAACAAAACCAGCACCATTCGATAGGGAATGAAAAGTTGTACCACCCTACCAATTTTTATCGAATTCGGATCTACGGGGATAAAACCGAATTATACCAAAGTGACTAGTGTTCTAGTAATAATAGGATCATGTAATGCACAATATGGCCTACTTTTCAATATTATTATTATTTTGTCTCATTTCAGGTAAGCCATGATCACATCACCTTACAGGACTAATTTGAGGTAGACTCACTTAACCACCATGAGATTGTCCACGCTGCTCATTTATAAATGGACTGATCTGGGTTTGGAATTTAATTAGTTCGGATATTGTAACTTGCACCGGCGACCCAATGCAAATCAAACGACAACAATCAACGAAGCAGTTTTGAATTTATGTGTGTAATTAAATATATTGCAGGAGAAGCTCAAGCTTAAGGCGATAGAGTAATTTTTGTTTCCATGTAGTATCCACTGTAGTTATGTGTGGACGAGCCATCTTGTACAAGGTCTCAGCGACCCTGTGGGGCACACTTGCATGCGCTCATCTTCGAAATAGATTATACAATAGGGGCCATAAACAAAAAAGCTTATCTGAGGAGTCTGATCCGAACGTGACGGTAGTGTAAATGCGTCCATTTACGTAATGTTATATGAGCGTGACATAGGGGGGGAGGTCTGAGAAAGGTTTTTTAGTGAAGTTTTAGATAAGTATGTTTCCATATTGAAATGAAATGTTTTTAAAAAGTTCGAATCCGCAAGTCTCTTAACAAACGAAACAATCAAAGTAACTGGTGCTTTGCTTGACGAAGGGTACTTTTCATCGGTGTAGGAGATAAGGCGGATGAAGCTGGTAAAGTAGTTAATCACTCTATACATTTTCGCCACCCTACTCTTCATTTAACAAGAAGAAACGGCTGCCTAGGTATAACTAGATTTGAAACCTGGGACTGATTCTGACGAGTAAAGGGTAAAAACAGGGTTCCATCGTTAGTTAGTTAGAGCATCGTAATTGCTCAGAAGCAGCCTGACCTGGATTTTACACTCATTATGGTAAATGACGAGAAGGTTGTCGAGAATGATTAAAGTCATCGAAATACATTCCAGCTCCACCCGTCTTGTTTGGTAAGTTAACTAAAAATACTAATTAACACTTGATGAAAAAAATTGATTATTTCGTACACTATAATGTGTGAGGCTTCCACAATTTTAAAAACAAAGTATAACTCTTAATTCATCAGTTACAAAAGCCAAAGGTTTGAACAGTGACCAACAGGGTCATTTAAACCCTGACGAATATGTCCTGTCCTCACACGAACTGTACGAGCCCATGACTTGAGCAACCACACTCTCTAAGAACCTTAACTCATTGTAATATCGACATCTAGCGCTGTCCTAAGAGCTGCTTGTGTATTTTTTCCATGACCGACGACTTTGTTTTCTGAGCGAAAATTCGGTAACATAGGGAGGTTTTCTTCACAAACCGTTTTTGTATCTCGGTCGAGTTCGGTAACAACCCCATGACCTCAGTCCGAACCGGGTCAAATTTTGACCTCAATTTTTAAAAAATGACAACCCATATCGAGTGACATATCCAAAGAAAGCTTCTAGCATGTAGATAACAAATATAACGTTTACGATTTTCAAACAGCACAGGCTCCAGAATCGGGTCGCGAAGCATTGTGATGCTTGTAACGTTATAACTTTAAAAGGTTGAGGTTTTTCAAATTCTGTTCAATTCTCTATTCAATTCTGTTTCAAATTCACCGACTGGTTAGGAATAAAGTATATTTCACACAGATGATTTGGCCCAGGACACCTACTGGAAAGAGGTCAAACTTTGAGGTCAATTTTTTCCCACTGTAATCCATATCGACTGATAACATCATGGAGGTAAATATCTGGAGCTGATTTGGTATCGTTGTAAGCTCAGTCAGTGACTGTGCTAAGTTGTTATTTAGCCGAAATTGTTACTTTGACGTCAAAAATGCGTGCATAGTAATGGCAGTGTTCCACGTTTGGAACGTTCCGAAACGTTTTTTCATTCCATTTTGGAACGCGTTTCAGCCTTTTGTGTGAAACGAAATTTTTTGGAACGTTCCAAAGGTTAGAACGGAACGAAATAAACGTTTCGGAACGTTCAAAATTCGTTCCTTTTTTGATTCTACTAACTCTACACTTTTTGTGGCATTTGATTAACTTTTAATACAAAAGGTATTTAATTGTTCAAAATCGAAAACTCATATATTATTTATGCTAATGTACTCATAAAACCAGCACACATTAGTGTTATTTATGGCGTGAGCCATATATTAAGATCGTACCGGCTGTCCGTCCGGCCGTATCATCGATAACTATTGAACGCGTTCACTTTTTGGAAATCTGAAAACGGCATATTGTCAAGCGTGCGAATATCTCGGCCGGGTTCGTTAACCAGCCTATGACCTCAACGGGAAGGGGGTCAAACGAGGTCACAAAAAAGTTTTTTCTAACTCCGAAGCGGCTGGAGTTTTTAAAATTCTGACAACGGGATATTGTCAGGGAGAAAAACATCAGTTCTAGGGAAAGGTCACGACCTTTCTAAAGGTCACCGAAATTCGGTGACAATGCTATAACTCCGAAACGGTAAGACTTTTAAAAATTCTGACAACGGGGTATTGTCAGGGAGGAAATCATATGCGCTGGGATCAGGTCGTGACCCCCTGATGTCTATCAAATTTTGGTCAAAACCGTTATAACTCCGAAACGGTTAGACTTTTTGAAATTCTGACTTCACCATGTTGTCCAGATGGGAGGTTTCTCCTTTGGGTATTGATTTGAGCTCGATACCTCAACCGAAAGTGGGTCAAATGAGAGATCTAATCTGATTTTCTTTGTTTCCTCTCAGTTTCTCATTATGCCCACACAAACTTTTGTTGTCGCTCCAAAGGTGAAACAAAAGAGGAAACTAGCTACTCATCACTGCGTGTCTTGTATAAACTAAACGCAAAGCTTTTATAGAGATAGCCGCAGTACATAACGTACTGAACGTGCTGTAGTGAGGTTGCGGGATCGAGTCCTGCTAGTTGGGTGAACTTTTTGTGTTGCTTTTTAGCATTTTTGTATAAATACGCTCACGCCATACATTATAGAGTTTACAATTCTTTATTTCTTAAGATGTTGACATGCTATACTAGAAATAAAGAATTTCGGTAGTTTTGTACGTAGATTTTCACCAGCAACACCAGGGCACACATTTGGTAGACAATTTAACTACTTTTTTTGTATGAAACGTTGAATTCGTGCAAAACAAATGCGAAATCACGCACCAATTAGGTTATTTCAGCTCAACTGATTTCAAGTTCAAACTACGATGGAACGAAATGGAACGTTTCATTTTGTTCTAAGGCTTGGAACGAAACTGAGTTAGAACACTTTGGTTGGAACGGAATGCTTTTCTGTTCCACTGGAACACTTTTCCTTGGAACGGAACGTTACAAACACTGGCATTACTATCCGTGCAATACTTCATTGTTCCACACAACGATGCGCGAGAGTATTTTTTTATCATGATGCATTTGTGAAAAACTTGACTAGTACTATTGCGTTTCGTGCTATATGTCGTCTTCGAAACATATTCTCGGGAACTAACCAACGACCTTGCACTCACAGCAATTGAACATTAAAAAAATTGGACCTTTCCTCCAGATATTTTTTACCTCCATGTGATACCCCTAAAGAAAGCTATTGACATATAGACAACGAATACGTTTTGATTTTCGAACATCACAGCCTGAGTAATATGCCTTTCAGTCTCCTCACTAACAAAGTTTGCAAGTTTTTATTTAACATTACCTTTATAGAGGGAATTATTTTTTTCAATTTCCTTGGATTTACCATGCTGGTTTGACCATTTTTCATGTTAATACATGCCAAAAGGTTTTCACATGGAAATAGCCAAACCCTGCATTTGACAATGCAAAAAGCGAGTGGAAGTGTGGAAATTGCACAAATTAAAATGGGAACCATTCTTATAATTTTTCCCGCCTTGTTTCTCTATGAATTTACCTGAAGTCATTCACCTGGCTTCCGTGTCCACAACGTAGCTGTCAGAAAATGGTGGCTAAAACACCACATAATGGCTGATAGAATGCTTATATATATTACTAGATTGATGTTTTTTGTATTCAATAACATGTCATGACGATCTTATGGAAGCCGAGCTTTATTTAGTTATCTTGGCCCAAACAATCGGATATAACGTTACTAGACTTTAACCGAACAGGTAAAAAAGCAAGAACAATAAACCGCGGTTTGTGAGAGAAATTGATGCATTGACATAATATAACCTCGACAATTGGTATACTAACCCTTACCATACCAGCTCATTTTAAACAAATCCCGGAATCCGTTCTGTTTTTCCACTCCCATTCATCATAATCTAATACCGGGATCAGTTTTATTTTTTACACGCACTCATTAAAACAAAACCTGGATAGTGTTTTTCATTCCTGCGCTTCATAAGATAATAAAAAAACCGGGAGTGCAGCTAAATTCTATTGATTGTCGTTTATAGAGATTTAACATTTATATAAACAAGCGGGTCAGCATTATTTTAATTTATTTTATTGGCGTTCCACGGGCAAAAGCCAGGAACCCTCCAAAGTTTGCTGCCACAAGTTAAGCCGTTAGCTATCAATTATAAAACAGAAGGCCTAGTATCAAACAATGGGGGTTTTTCCTACGCTTATTTAAACAAATCCCAAAATCGTGAAAGCTAGAGAAAGCTTGGCAAAAATTTATGCCTACAAGTGGGACGGAACCCAAGATCCGGCATGGCGAAACTTTGTACGTAAGCCAGCACGCCAACAGGTTTTTTCTGAGGTGGGAGATAGGACTGCATTCAGTATATTTAAAAAATATACTGTACTAGAAACCCGATCGTCCACGTTTAACGTGGCCGTCCTAGATTTTATCATGTAATCTTAATTACATATAAGCAAAATAAACCAAAAAATGAGCAAAAAAACTTGCTGCCGTGGGACTGATTTGAACCCGCGCTCACATACGCTGTATTACCCCGCCGTCCGACGACTTAGCCATTGGACCGCGGAGTCGAATTGTGTGAGGGAGAGTAAAATACTCGATGTTAGAGATGATACCGTTACATTACCCATGACAGAGTCGTCGAGGTTATTCTAGATCTAGATGTCGCAGGTGCTTGTAATGTTGCTTGGCAAACTTTACATGCAACACGCAGTGCGTAGCTCTCAGCGTAGCTATGCGGTCGTCCACCACCCCAAAAAAGTAATTTTTAAGTGGAGGCGACTGGGTTCGAGTTTTTTGATGGGACAAAAACTTAACGTCATTTAGGGACCCTTAGGGTTATGCATCGTCTTTAGTTCATCAAAAAATGTTATACTTTCCTCAAACTGAGGGTAATTTATAAACTGTGCCAATGCACAGAACAAATAGTAATAGCTGTGACGTAGGAACACTCATCATTCATAGTTGTTGAGGTAATATAGTCAAGCAAATTTGACGATACACAAACTCGGTATATACTGAGTTTAATTTTACTAGTTAAATTTTAGACTAACAACAATGAGTACAATTCACTACATACATGCATCAAATTTCATGGCTTTCAGTGGCAGCAAACATTGAAATACATACATACGTAAAGCTGAGATGAGCGGAAAAGTATTTTAGCAACTAGAATACATAAAAGAAGTTGTACTAGATTTTTCTCCGAAAAAATACCAATTTGTCATTTGGACAATGTATAAACTACTCCAATATAATTTGTGTTTTAGTAAATCTATCAAAGTTGCAAATATCGATTCGTCCATACAGGAATGTCTTAGAGAGATTGCAATTAGCGTGAATGATAAGACATCGCCTTCTGCGGTAGAAAAGTGATTAAGTTAGATTGCTGCTGTTAAGCTTTGCAATTTGAACAAATTTGCTCGGCGGTTTAACGTAATCTAATAAACAAATAAATGCTCATTCTTTATCACCATTTCAAATAAAAAAATAACATAGAATCAACAGGGTTGAATATTCATCTGAGGTGGAAGTGCCAATCTTTTGTGCACTTCAAAGTTTAAAATAAACCACATAGCAGTTTACATATCTTATATTATTGACTGCACACCAATCCTCACCGCGGGTGCTTGAGAAAAAGATTTTAAACACATTGCATCAATAGCATTTCATGCAGATTTGGGCTCTTCATTTGCATCGTTCTAGTCCCTGCAACTTTAAATCAGGTGTGTTCCAAGATCGTTTCTGATAACAAGAATATCTTCAATCAACAGGACTTTGTAAAAAAGTACCATATATGAAAGTTTATATATGTATGTCATTGGTTTTTGACTTGGCGATTTCTGAGTCATACAAATTTTAATTACAAATGCCGACAGCGGGGTCTGCTTCCAACTTAAAATCCAGCACCCGCTGTGAGGATTGGTGTGCAGTCAATAATATAAGATATGTAAACTGCTATGTGGTTTATTTTAGACTTTGAATTGCACAAAAGATTGGCACTTCCACCTCAGATGAATATTCAACCGTGTTGATTCTGGACTATGGTTATGTTATAATGGACAGTATATGACATGTAACTGGCTACAAGCGTTTCTTTTTAACCAAAAGTGTTCCAAGCCCGTTTTGTTCCTAGGCGTGGAATGAAATGGAACGTTCCATTCCGTTCCATCGGGCTTTGAACTTGAAACCAGCTGAAATCTCCTAATTGGTGCGTGATTTCAATTTTGGTATGCACGCATTCAACCTTTCCTACAAAATTTATTTATTTATTTATTTATTCTCACAGAGCCCTTAGACAAAGTCATTTTGCTGAGGCCACACTTCATGATCAAAGTTACATTATGCGTCAGTATTTAGTTTAGGAATAGCATAAAAATTTAGTGAAGAATTACATTACGTAAGAATATTAAGTTTAGAAATTAGCATTAAAATTTAGTGAAGGAGTAAAAAATTTAATCAAGTGGTATACTAAAATGGTTTACTACATTATCAATATAATAAAAATCACAACAATCTGAAGTAGTAGCTTCTCGATTGTTGATTATATAGTTTTATGAGTTTTATTAAAATATGAGTTCAAATTTTACCACTACTATTGAGGGCTGGGTGCTTGTCTAGCAAAAGCGCATAATTTAGGATGGAAATATTAGCCTTGTATTTATACTGATTATGTACAAATTGAATGAAAAAGTGAAGTAAACATTAATTCAACTCTTCCGTACCGCAATATACTGCTTAAACAAATACAAAATGTTTCACGAGTAGCCAACCACGTCAAATTCTACGGAACATGCTAGCTTCGGACTATTTGAATAACTCAAAAAAATCAGTTTAAATAATTAGCGTACAATCAAACCTTAGGTACTTCAACACGAATGCTTATTTACCTTTGAAATAAATAAACGTTCAAAAAGAATTTACTTTTGTCCGCGAAATTAAAAAATGACGTTTATTTACCTGGATGGATTGACTCCAAAGTGGTAAAAATAAGAATAATTTAGATTATGTACCTTTTGAGTTTATATTAGTTAGGTTTTTTGTATTCAATTATGTGATTGGCTGCTTGTGTTGTATTGAAAGCCGATTAGGCGTCTATTCGGAAATGGCTGACTCTTCTTTCCAATGGCGCGATTTGTGCTTACACGTGACATGTTATGTGAATAGGAATGTTAAATGTGGAACAACAATGCCTCCGTCTAACACGAGCCTTACTGAGAAAGACGAAGCTTTGCAAATCAAATTGTCGATATGCAATTGCAATTACTATTGCACACCAACATAATCAACAGAAACATACCTTCTGTTGACAAAAAGTTTCCGAATTGTTTTGCATTTACACTTCCACCATGTGTAATGCCAGTCTGACATATAACAAGTTTCTTATATCGCTCTCCACCGTAAACACCTTTTTGAGCCCAACTCGTTGAACGCTGTTGATAATTTATCCGAAGTTAAATTTTTCCAATCAAATATCCAATGATCAACATGTGAATGTACGACTCTAGTCATCACGAGATTTTTTCTAACCACACCCATCACGGATCGTAGAAACCGTATTCTAGAATTTTCTCACGGGGTCTCTAAAAATGATGCAGAAGTTTGTCAACAAGAATACTATATAAACGGGCTAGACCAGACCTCAACAAGAGACATACGCAGTCGCTCAGCAAAGCAGTCAGTCGTGGATGGATACCCTACCCACGATGCTCTGCTCTTCGAAGAGCCAACATCGCTGACTTCTTATAGTTAAATAAGTGGCGCAGTTGTGCACTTGTGCTGCGCAAGAGTTTTTGCCCCTCTTTTAGTAATTTGCATAAATCGATAGTTTTTCATTCAGAGAAAGTGGTGAATGTCAGACCAACAAAGAAGTCATCTCCGAATCTATTAATTTACCCGTACGAAGGTTTTTAGCCAAAAACCATAAAGAACAAGTTGTTTGTTATAACTTAAATAGCAAAATGCGTTCATTCCAGAGCGTTTGAACGAGTGCAGATGCTGGTCAACAAAAATTGTTTTTAAAATAGAGAAAATGCAGCATTTAATTGGAAATGCACAGCAAATTTTAAAGTTCTTAAATTAAAGATTAAAAGTTGCAGTTCATTTGCTGCTAAATACTACATTTTTTCAATTTTAAGACGAGTTTTTACCAACTTCTGTGTTCACGTTAAGTAAATACACCCCGCCGAAAACGCAGATAAAAATTTAATATGCTTCTTTCCATGGTGCTGCTGTATGAATGCTTTTGGTTGCTGGGCTTATAACAAAACCCAATGCATTAAAGCGAAGAGCGAGACTGATTCTTACAATACCATTAATTGTAGACACTCGAGTTATATTACACAAACACAATGAAGCAGAAGTAAAATTAGGAGGACTATTTACCCTGCATCCAACATTACAACATTAGTATCGTACCGTCTACTCTCCCATCATCCACCTTGTTAGACCGAGGTAAACTTAGCCAGATAATTTTGGTGGAGCTCATTTAATATTTGAAAGTAGGGTTTGTATTGCGCACTCACAAATAATTGGCAATAACCAATAAGTCGTGTGCAGCCTTCATGAACAACAGGATTGATTAGTTTAAAACTGAACTCTACAGGACTAACAACTTCAGCGTGCATAAGTGAGTATTCACCTACACTTTTTCCACATTCAACCGATCATGCATCATTGAACACACGGCCCGTGCACAATCACAATAAAACGAGGGGTTTATGGGAATGGCTGAATATTACTAAAAATGAGTACGAACGTGATTGAATTTTTAGACAGCAATTTTGTACCAGTCTATTTGGAAGGAGCGGAAATGAGTGTTCATGATGACGATCATGATTCATACAAAGGCAACATTAAGAAGCGTTAAATTTCCCATCCAGTTCCTTTGAAACCTGGGAAAATGGAAAAATTAAAATCGGTAGAAAGGGAATCAATGTTACTACATACAACCTTTGGTCTAAGAGCACACAAATTTAAGAATAGACTATGAGCATTTGTTCAGGTTTTTTGCTGTGATTTGTTTACTTGGCAACCTTTTATTTTACCATTTAAAATACACAGTGTAGCTACGCATTTTGTCCTACAAGCGACCTGCACCATACTCACAGCTTTTTTGGGGGTTTTTCGTTTTCCAAGAAAACACAGGACATTTCTCCCATTGCTTATTCTATGGGATTGGTACATTGGTGTAACCTCTAAGCGAAGGTTTATTCTTTTAGGTAAATAACATTAAACTTATTCAAAATAAAAAATGGGATAGTTAAATAATAATTCTCAGTGATTTTCGTTATGTTGCTGCTGGTATCCGTGATTCAATAGGTCATGCGTTGGTAAATAATCTACTTTACTTTCATTTTTACCACTTTTGTGTGAGTGGTTCATTTCGTTCAAGCAAATAAACGTCATTTTTGAATTTTTTGAGTACCTCAAAAACTTTGAGGTATATATGTGTTAAAAATATACCTGAGTCAAAGGATAATAAATCTTCGTATTAAAGTCTCGTAATATACATAAAGTTTCCTATATTAACTTTTACAACGCTGCGAAGAAATTTTTAACACTACTTTCGTAGCTATACAAAAAATATATCGATTTTCCACCCGTTTATTTCAACTTTGTTGTTGATTTTTTGGAGAAAACGAAGAAAATTGACCTTTACCATCTTAAAATATCTGAGTTCTGTCATTGCGTATGAACATTAGTAAGTGCGAAGGTTCCATTAGCATTTTGCCTTTTACAAGGTGCGTTTGTTGATTAGTGTTAGTTGATTAGGTCTTCGGATGCTCCTTTTTATTGAAAAAAAAATTGTTTCATTTGTGTAGTGAGAGAATCTTTTGGTCCCATCTACAATTCACAAGTGATAAAATTGCGTATGAAAAAGAGAGGGTGGTGCATGAAAACAGCCGCCCCTCAATTGCCGTACCTCCTATTACGGTCAGTCAATCACGGCTATACTTAACTGCCATTTTTTCAGTTGCCACGGAAAGTGAAACCAAATGGCCAATAAAGAAGTTTTATTTGTCATTTCAACAATTTGGAAGAGTAGTCCTTACTTCAAGACGACATTCATGATATTCAAATGAGAAGGACGAGAAATTAGTTATTAGTTGATTTGTTTGAGATTTACGAATTTTCCAAATTGTATTTAAATCTTTATTCAAATTTTGTTACAAACCGTTTCGAATATTAGTCAAAAAGGTTGTCTAAGAAGCAGCCGGAGTGACATTGCTCTATGGGTGTGTCTTTAAATGACGTCATAGAAAAACCCCGGATTTTTGCCCCGTTCGTGATACTTCCTCATATTTTTTGAGACCCCTCCCCGTCATGTCATATTCCTGATTATGTAATTCCAATATAATCTATTATGTGCTCCTGAAAATATATGACCAAATATACTACAATCGCAATAATTAATTCAATATTTCAAATAATTGCCACTAACCGAACGTCAATATTTGAGTGATTTGTGAAACATAATCAAGGCCCCGCAAAATTTTAGCAAATTGCTTTACAGATAATTGGAAGAAATTTACCTACTTTAAAATGTTTCACGTTTAAATGTTGTACATCGTTTCAGTGATGTTATCGAGAATAAAGTTAATAAAGGGTGTCTAATGTATAGGGTCACTAACTTTGCGGATACGTAGAAAACGATATTTTTACAATGTAATTACCATAAGAAACTACACCTAATACACTATTAGAATGTTCAAGAGACGCCTCCGTAGGGTATTTTGCGCATTGTTTTCATCCCACTTTTCATCACTGCTTTTCCT
This sequence comes from Alloscopus bannaensis, assembly GCA_027743745.1. Taxonomy (NCBI): domain Eukaryota; kingdom Metazoa; phylum Arthropoda; class Collembola; order Entomobryomorpha; family Entomobryidae; genus Alloscopus; species Alloscopus bannaensis. Next base: position 11,309 of record JAHZMW010003300.1, read on the forward strand.
GACGCCTTCGCCACTTTAGAGCTGATATTTTCCACACGGTCCTGAATCCTTCTGATTTTAGGGTGCGCTGGTTATTTTGGAATACTCGGCTTTGCATAATGCCCAAAAAGTTTCAATTCCTTTTGCCTGGTGAATGTATGGGTCATTTTGAGATTTTTCCACAACCATAACCACCACGTTAGAAAGTGTTTTCTTGTACATTTTTTTGCACCACGAGTTTGGACGTTCCTCCTGGTCTTTGACATAGTATGGTACAATTTGTTTTGTGTACGCTTTGATGCCCAGCTTCTTAGCTTTAAAACTCTAAAGGGTGGCAGGTTTAACATTTAGCCTCTTGGCGGTATATCGCACAGAAACGATTCTTTGGGAAAAAATTGCATACTTCCTTTTTACTTGATTGGTACCACGCTCATGTCCGCCCGGATTTTTTAAAATAGTTTGTAACCTCGAACCTCGTTTGTAATCATTCGGTATATACTAGATTTACAATTACCCTCTTCTACATTTACCTTTGACTTGTTTGTTTCATTTAGGTAGTAGGAAATTACGCGCTTGAAGAGCACTTTTTGCATGTAAACAGAACAATAAAAATCACCGAAAACATTATGATTAGTAGATCTAAAATTGTTTAGTCCTTATCTCATTTCCAACGTTTTCTTATCCAGTATCAACGCTACTTTTTTATGGGCTTTACTACTTATATTTATTTCGAATTTTGAGTGAAACGGAAGGTTCACTTTTGTAAAACCGAAACCGTTTATTGGACAACGAAACCCCATTTTTGAACTGAAATAATACTGTAATACTGCTTACGATGCGATGCTGTTGCAAACTATAACAAATGACAAGTTTCTGACAAGAAATGTGTTTTCTGTAAAAATATTTTAATGGAATAGAATTTTGTCATAAGACCGTATGTATTTTTATCGTGACCAATGATCTGCAACGACTTTGTTTAGTAACATCGCAATTACCTTTTTTCAAAAAACTTAGTCTTTTTATTACTAGCGCGACTTCCGCATGCTTTGCGACAGAGTCGACACAAATGCCCAGGAGCGTATTCCGATTGGCGCTGTTCTATGTCTAGCTGTTTCCTCACAACCTGAAAATGTGTTTGGTTTTTACTATAGCGTAATGGGATGTTATCGCCGTTATCATTCTCTTGATATTCCTGAAGCTGTTGCAAATAGCAAATTGCTGTGGTAGCGTATAGTACTTGATAACATGCCAGGAATGTTCGCTCAGATGACCTGCACTCCGAGAATAGTTTACTTGAGACTTTGTATATATTTTCACTTGTTTGGGATGTCTTTGAACTGCCTTGCATTTAGAGTCTTAGAGATGCCAGAATGACAGGCTTGATACAAGCAAATACCTATACAGGAATATCAAGCGTCATAGAAACCTGAAATAACGACAGATTATAGAATAAAATCATGTAATCAAAAGTTCCATGGGATGTCGATGTGGTGCAGATGTTGCAAATTCATTTCAAAATGCTTGGAGATTTCCGTTATACACTCTTCCACAAAATTTTGGGGTTAGCTTGCGAAGCTTAAAAAATAAAAATTTGGATTTTTTCTGCCCTAGTTTTGAAAGGAGACTTGATGGATTTGACGAATGAGTAAGTAACAAATACTTTATTATACATCTCGAGTTTTCGACATATAACTTCTCCAGGAGCGAAATAGCAAACTAAAGGGAAACAGCAACTAACGCAAGTAATGAATTCCTTCATGATTTTTGGTAAATAAATTCGACATTTTTGTGTGAAATTATGATAGTATAAAAATTTCCATTGTATTTCTTTGTCAAACTTTACTGGACAACGGGAGGAAAATAGTTGTCCACGTCGGCGAAATTCTCATCCCATTGTCTTTGTTCAGGCGAAGAGTTTTCTCCACTTTCATGATAGAGGCTTTCCTTAAATTTCTTGTGTAAATTTCAATGGACTAGCTGAGTCGGGATTGTTGATATGATTTCTGCCTTAATCTTTGAAAGCAGCATCACCTCTTTTCCGGGTTCCTTCATGTTCCTTCCATGTATTAAATGGCGACTTTTGGTTAAAGTGGTATAAAATTTTATAGAATATATATAATAATAATTCCGTACGCATAAAGTTTGCATCATATTTAAAAAACAAATTTGTCTTATGCCAAGGTTATAGTGCGTGATTTGAATTTATCCAACGAATTTTCAATGGTTCATCTGGATTTATTGCAAAGAAAAACTTTTTCGCATTTCCTTGTAGTTACATCCTAAATGTTTTCCACAAAAATATACATACATTGGGCAATTGGTTTATTAATTATTTGTGCAATATACAATTGGTATCATATTTTGAGTAGGGTTTACGGCTATCCATTCAACATAGTTTGCTATGACAAAGTGGGTGGTAGAAAAATTCTTTTAAATATGTTACCTTTAATTTTTACGGGCTCGGTCACTCGGATTTGATTTGTTCGTTTAAATTCAAAAGTTAAATGTAACACATTTCTATTATTGGAAATGATTTCTGCGTATTAAAATTAAAAGAAACATGTTGACTAGAAGATTGACAGTAATATGCAAAACATATGGTTAATTTAATCATATGTTTCGCATATTACTTTCAGATTAAAAAGGTTTTTTTTTCAAAATCTTATTTTACCATATTGTTAGGTATTACAATATCGTAAAAACTGAAGTAGTTTCTTCACATTTTTCCTACCGCTTCATTTGGAAAGAATTGAAATGAAAGTATCCCACCAAATATATATCGTTTAAAAATACTTTCCGTTAAATGAATTAGAAGGAAAATTTTGCATGACATCACACAATTCTTGTTATGTATTTTTTTACACATAAGGTCCGTCACATAAACAATAATAAGACAGCTGTGATTAGGTACACACGTTGTGGTGATTTGACAAAATATGGATACTAAAATATTGCAAATATAAATCAAAAACTGTTTACAATTTGGAGTCGTCCTGACAGACCACAGTATAATTAACGATTACTTCCACTTGGAACGTTTACAAATTGTATCAGTTCTTTAAAATCGCTTTTGGATAAATTCTACGTACCGGTTCCTATGAATTGGTTGGATTGATGAGGTTTGTGGTTTAGATGTAAAATTTGTGTTCATTCATTTGACCTTAGAAGTATAATGTTCGAGATTTTAGTACGCATGTGCTTTAGATTTTGCGATATATTTAAAAAATCCGGTTAGTCTACATCAGATGGAGTAAATCATTTAAAATGAATTAGGGGAAGTCAAACTTTACACTATTTTAGTGCATTGTGATTTTTGACAAATTAACTTTTAAAAACGTGCAACTTAATTAAATCAACCGTAAAGAGAATGACCCATTAGAGCATATTAATATGTCGTTCAGTGAAAATTCTAATTGACGATACGCAAATACAAAGATGAATGCATTTAAAAAACTCAGATGCAAATCAAAATCAGAAAAAACGAAGATGAACCGAATGTTCTGTTTTTTATTCTTTTACCGGTTATAATAATTTTATTTTGAGCTATATTTATTTAATTTGGTGTACTTGACTCAAATGACCGTTTTCAAAATCAATAAAACTACAATATTGGTTTCTTCATACAATTATTTGTTTGTTTATTTGCAGGAGTCACAATGCTTCGACTGGTCGACCTAAAGGTACCTCCGCACAAGTGTTTAGTCAACAAGGAGTATTTGTTGACGTAAGCATCTAAAATATTTAGTACAGTAACTTTGTTTAAACAATTTCTTTTACCACGAATTTAAAATTCAAGCATAATGGAAATTCTTTTTATATCAAGCTTCCTAATTCCTCGGACACAGCCGTGGTTCTGAAAGTGGTGGATATTCATGGATCCGGTCATTACAGATGCGAAGTATCCGGTGAAGCTCCTTCGTTCAAAACAGTTACTATTGAGAAAACAATGATCGTTGTAGGTATGGTTTCACAAAAATTTTTTTTAGTCATGCGTTTATGGACACTTTATGTAATGAATGAAAGTTTCTACGCCGCAAATATGAAAATGTACTTATAGACATTTTACAAAAAAATCACAATTGAGGTGGTTTAAATGTAAACGATCACGCCGGGAATTTTTTTCTGAGATGAAAATCTAAACTACCCACTCGAAGGGCCCCCCTAAGATGCGTTTGGAACCAAATTATTGTAGTCGAAGACTTAGCGGTTTTCCAG